>VWZT01001561.1:525503-685044 GCA_013397055.1 Pachycephala philippinensis
CCACCCCTCGCTCCCTCCACCCCACCTCCCTCGCTTTCAGTCCCGCTCATGTGTTTCTATTTAAGGGCTGCAGTGCAGACGAATATGATTGGCATCTACAGCCCCCTCTTGACTTTCAGCTCAAGCCTTTAGAGTGGAGAAGGAGCTGAGCCGCCAAGGGGAGAGCTGTTTTTTCTTTGGGTTTACTGGGGGGATGGCTCAGCTGTGGATTTATACTGCTTCTGCCCAGGATTTTTCTCTCTGAATGGGCGCAAGGATTGTGGAAACCATGTTGGGAAGAGGTTTATTTTCAGAATCCATCATGAAACTGTGCAACTAATTCATTTTTTTGGCTCCGTTTTATATTTTTTTTTCCTCCCCTTTTTTCTTCTTCTTCTCTCCAATGTCCCTCTGTGCTGCTGGGTTGTGGGCCAGAGGAGGCTGTTTCTATATGGCCAGCCATTTGGGGATATGCTGCGAGCCAAGGTTGTTTGCTGATTCGCTTGGCTCTGGTGACAAGTTGGCCTGTTGTGAATCGGATGGACGGAGGTCGCTCTCAAGGAGCCATGGCTGGAAGCTGGCTTACGGCTTGCTTTTTCCCTTCCCCAGGTGCTGATGCTAGCTCTGAACCCATGATCCTGGAGCAATATGTGGTGGTGTCCAACTATGAGAAGCAGGAGAACTCTGAGATCAGCCTTCAGGCTGGAGAGGTCGTGGATGTCATAGAGAAAAATGAAAGCGGTAAGTCGTATTTGCTGCTTTTCCCTCTTCCAGTGGTCCGATTTTTGCAGTTGTTCCCCTGCTTTCAGTTTCCTCATCGCTACTTGTTAGCTGTACGTTTGCTCCATCTGGTACAGTTACTATGTCTGGCAGGGGATGTTGAAGTTTCTCAATGTTGATTTGGGCTGGGGGCCAAATGTTGCCTTCTACTGTAAGAATGTTTCATAGGTTTTGTGTGTTAATTAGCCAAGGTACGCTAATGGAAAATGAAGGTGACAGAGAGAAGGATCTGCAGCTAATGAAGCTGATGTATAGTAGGCTGCTATAGTTGCCTTGCTGTCTCTTCAAGTTTCTGTCAGTATTTCCATTACTAACTCCCTTTGCAGAGGATTTATAGGATGAGTGTTTAAAAATTGCTCGGGATGAAACTTGGCTTGACAGCTTAGCCCATGGCCCAGAGCTCGGTAGGGAGGGGAGAGAATGTGCGTAGATAAATACGTGGCCATGCACAGTTTCAAAACTTCTTGCAGAAGTGTTAATTGGGGAATTTTTAGGCAAAGAGGCAGAGGCTGTCATGTAAAAGCGAGATGAAATCCCCTCCTGCCATGCATGGAATAACCAGCTTGCATTTGGAAAATGAGATTTTTGGCAAGTGTTTGTGTAGGTGTCTTTTTTGTACTTTAACTTTTGGATGCCTGGTAGCTTTGAGTTGGGCAGAACACATGCAGGAGACTGTGTACGTGTGAGTGGTTGGAGTGGCTTAGCAGCTGGTTTGAATAACTGCCTGTCTTCAGCAGCTCCCCCTGCTCCCCTCCAGCACTCCTTGTGTATTAATCCAGAGCTGTTGTCCAGGACTGGTTTCCAGCCCACTCGTGACTTGTGTGTCCTCATCCAGGGGAGTTGCTGACATTTGCATCTGTTCAAGCCAAGGCTCGCATTGTGGTACCTCCACACTCAGGGCTCTTGCCACTGGCAGGCTCTGAAGTGTGATGGGCACACCAGAGCTTGGGGACACTGGGGCACCCTGATCTGAAGTTCAAATTCAGCTTCCAGAGCTTTGAGCCAGGTTATCCACAAATGTGACCATGCATTGTATTTTTTTTTTTCCCTTCTTTAATGGAGTGGTAATTTCTCTGCTGTATGAGAGCCTCATGCTTGTTTGGCTGAACGTGATACAGTCATTTGCTGGCTGGTGATTTAGCGTGGAGTCCAAAAGCATTGGGTGTGGAAATGCACTGGCTAGTGTGAACAGAAATACCCATCTCCTGGGTACTGACTGTATCACTTGCAAAACTAATGGAAACCAAACTGCTCATCTGCCCCACTTTAAAGCAAAAGTTATGATTGGAGGGGGAAAAATGTCTTCTTGAACTGTGTCTGGGCTAGTGGACAAGCATCCTCCCTTCCAAGCCTGAGGCTTCTCACTGTCAGTAGTGGGTGTCACTGCCATCAGAGCAAGCCTGGTTATATTGTGGCAACTTACATTCATATTCATGATATCCTTGTCTTGGATAATGGCTTATGGAGCCAAGGGAATTAACCGGGCTGTTAAATAATACAAGCAGTGTCTGAATTCCAGTTACAGTTCCTTTGTGTTTTCTTTCAGTGTGGCCTCTCTGCCTTGCACAGTTCAGACCACATTGTATTGAACCACATGGTATGTGGAGATAGAAATGGAGAATGTCAGGGTTTGAATTAATTAGTGGGCCCAGAAATGTGACTCTTCTAAGGGAACATCCTTGAACTTGGATTACATTTCTTAAAACCATATTCTGATGCTTGGCAGCCAGATTCCTTAATGTCCATGTAAACAAGAAAGGAAATCTGAAGCCCGGAATTCCGCGCTGTGATCTTGCTCTTTATATTTATGTATGTACAAAATAAAGATATATCTATGTCATTAAAGAACCAAATAAGCTCGTAAGTCACAGATTGGTGATGGAGAGAGCACCACTTGCTTAGATGCCTGTTTTAACTGTTCTGGTAGGGAACTCATGGTTTAGTTGTTCCAAGAACAGGACTCCAAACATAGTCACTTAATTCTCCGCTAGGCTCGGGATGCCACAGGAATGACTTCAAAACTGTCTTGTCTCTTCAGCTACAGCTGAACCTGTGGATGTCATGTAATTAAACTAGCAAAAGTTTCTCAAGTTTTTCAAAACTCATGTATTAAAGTTTGAATTTGAGTATCTGCTTAGTGTAAGCAAACAAACCTAGGAGATGTGGTTATGACCTCTAAGAACATGGGGATATAATTTTCAAGAAAATAAGGTTGTTGGACTATGCATGTGCGTAATAATTAATTTGACTGTATGGTTATGTTGGCCTTGTAAGTGTTGTGAAACTCTACCTGTGACGTATAAATTAGGCTTATTCTTCTAATCCATACAAAGGTGATGCAAGGTGTTACGGATGTCACCTGCAGCGGGGACAATGTCTTCAATGAAAGGAGGGAAGAGTGGCTGGACAGCTTGTTAGCTGACAGCGGAGAAGTCCTGTCAGACTGGACAGTGTGTGTTGGATGCATTGTTGGGCCAGTATTTTGAACCTGCTTGTGTGTATAGACATGTATATAGCATATCATATGTCTACTTTGGGTGTTTCTTTAACTGTACTTTGGGGAAGTTAGATGTCTAAAGGCACAGATGACTGTTTCATTTTAAAACCTTGCCTGAATAGGGTTGTCTGCTGATGCCAAGGACACTTAAATGGTTCTTTTGTTTTCTGGAGTAGAAAAAACTTTAACTTGGCTTTGTTGCATGGCTTTCATAGGAAAGAAACACCTTCTTGTTACTGGTCAAATGTCGCTATGTTTTTTACACAAAGAACCTCAAAACCAGTTTCCAAATGATGGTGCACATTTCATGGTCTGCTGGATGTTTTCTTCTAGCACACTTCTAGGGCCTGAGGTAGAGTTACCATCTTTTCTATGTTTGCCTCCAAATTGTATGCTCTCCTAAGAGGACGAAAGCTGTGCTTGTTCAAAGGCCAGTGTATAGGGCAGAGGTAGAAGGGGAGAAAATATCTGGTATTTGATTTCTTGAGGCCTTACCTGGTTTTCATCAAGCTACTTTAGCTTCATCTTAAATGTGTTACACTTACTGTATAGTATTACTCAGTGTTACTTTTCTCATATAAGAGATGGTATTTGAGGTGTCTCACAGGCAGATATGTACAAGCTGATTTGGTAGGGCCTCGTCTCATATTTGGTCTTCTCTTTCACTGAAAGAGCTGGATAAATTGTCTTCATTATTGTGCCAGTGAAAGTCATTACTTGCACATCATTTGAAGTTGAAACTTCTGTCCCATATTATGACTTAAGAGCAAGGTCAGTGTAGCATATGTGGTGAATAATTTCCAAAACCCTTGATCTGAGTTGTGAAGCCTTTGGGTCACTATAACCTGGTTGTTGCCTCAACTACCATGGAAGCAAACCTTGCTAGACTGAAATAAAGCTGTTGTACTTCAGAACAAGTTATTTAGTAGTGTACCAGCTCTTAGGCTTCAGCATTTGGTTATTTGCAGCAAATACCTATCTTGCCTCAACAAAAATTGTCCTTCAGATCTTAACTCTGTTTATAAGAGCAAAATACCCAGAGTGTGCCTGTTGTATCTGATGAATATTTATCTCTTTCTTTTTTCCTTAGCTGGGGAGGACAGTCTGCATGTAGCAATGGTCATGAATGCATCAGGAGAAAAAAGGAGGTTTAAAATTTCTACAGATGTTGTCTGAGAGCAGGCTGTAGTTACAGGGCTTGTGTTTCTTGCTAGAAGTGACTGTGATTTGTTTAAAGGCATGGTGTAATCAACCTGCTCTGTCCAACACTATCTAAACATTTCTGAGTTGTTTCAGAAAAACTATGTGAATAGTTGACATAAGTCCTGTCTGTAGACTACATAGGCTTCTTTTAAACCTTACCCAAAAAAAGCCTCGTGGAATGACTTAAAAATGTATTTCTGTTGCAGAAGAGAAATGTTGTGACTTTAAAGCAGGAATCTGATAGATTTCTTTAAGGTGGAAGAGGGAGGGACTGGGCCAGAGCAGCTCCATCTCTGCCAAGTTTTGCATGGATGTGGCTTGAAATGGTCAGTCTATAAACTGTGTCGGCAGTGTTTGCAATGGAAAACCTGACAGACAGTGAAGTATGAGCACACTCCAGAGCACCTCTGCTGCTGCTGCTGCTGCTGCTCTGCTTGCAGGCAGGATGGGAGCTCTTTCCTTGCAGCCCCTGGGAGCCGTGCCTGCGGTGGAGGCGTCGTGGGATGGCGTTTTCAGCTGGGCTGAGCAGGACTGTAGCCATTTCCTCTGCAATTACATAACTGCAGACCAATTTTCAATGTTACAGTACATGTAATACGTAAAACAAGGCTATTATGGTTAGTGTAACTTTATCAGGACCCAAAGGAGTCTCTGGGAAGGGAGGCTGCTCTTCTCTCTTTATCTGGGATGTGGGACTTGGCACTGAAACATCCATGAGGAAAATCTCTGCTCATCTGGGAGTCCTGGCTTAGAGGACTTGGGACTTGCTGGTTGTCCTCACAGTGTCAGGAGATGAGCGTGTGCCTGGCAATGTCCTCTGCAACACCATCTGGTTTCACTGGTGCTGCTCACTGGCTGCAGTTGTGAGCTAGGACAGGGACATAGAAGGGCCACAGTTCTCAGTTCCTGGGGGTGCACTGGCTTCCCTGTTGGAGGCTCCCTCTTCTCAGATTGAGGGATTTTTGAGTTAGGCTTCTGGCTCTTCATGGGGAACACGGCACCCTTTATTTGAAGGTGTTGCTTTCCAGGGTTAAGTAAGTGGGTTTATTTGGTACCACATGGGGCCAAGATTACTTTCATGGTTGACTGCTGCATCTTGGCTAAAGGCACACCCTTGAAGTGTTCTAAGCAGAAACAGAGAAATACGGTTTCTTGCAACTCATGGAGCAATCTTGCATCTTTATATCACTTCTGCCATGCCTGTTTTTGCAAGTTGCATTGATTTTTAGTCACCTTTCTTTAGCGTTGGTGGGGCTTTTCTTTTAAATTTTGTAAAGATCACTGTTTCTATCTTGCATCTGCTTTTTGCTGCTCTGCCTCTTTTTCTAGGTCCTTGTCTTCCTGATCCCCCCTTTATACACAGAGGGGAGCATGTGCACTGCTAGCAAATGTCTCTGAGCATTAGTATTATCTTGTAAAAGCTGGCCAAACCCAGTACAGTTCTGTTTATTCTAACAGATAAGTGGCAATCTAGCAGTTTTCTAGGTTTCACATGTTGCTGTAGCTCTACACCAAGTTGCAAATGGAGTTTCCTAGTTTGCTTGTGAATTGTCAATAGCTTTGCATCCACTGGTCAGATGTGCTGCCAGAGACAGTAATTGCCAACATTATGCTCTATTTCAGGTGCAATTGTGGGTGTGGGGTTTCCTTAGAAAGTGAGCTTTTTGTTTCTTTACATAGCAATTCAAGAGTGTGTAGTTCATCAGATATGATGGAGGACTGGATTTCTGTTTGTACACCCAGCCCAAGCCTTGCCCTGCTGTTTGCTCTGAGAAGCTACTTCTGTTCTCTGTGTTTCCACTTCTTCCCAGTGTGGCCATGTATTTGAATTTTAAGCCTTGTAAGAGACCAAGGTCATGATATAAAAAGTAAATCCTCCCTTATACAGCTGCCCCTTCTCTTGATCAGTCCTTGAGCTGTGCCTGGAATTTGAGGAGGAGAAACAAACACTTTTCCTTTAGCACCATTGGCTTTATCCCAGAGGACAGGTTTAGGTGAGTGGCCACCACCCAATACCTGGGACACCTTGTCTTGCTGCTTCCGTATGTACCAGTGTTCGTAACTCTCTAACAAGGAGAGCCAAGTTTAAGGAAGGACCGCCCCAAGCCCCTTTTTCAAAAACAAAGGTGTGTAGCAGCCTTCAGTGTCCATTCTGAATGCAGTGCTGCCTTGCCATGTGTCCTGCCTTTCTGGCAGCAGCCCAGCAGCAGAGGATACTTGATCCACTTATGAATCAGTTCCTGTCCCGCTGCAGTTTCTGCCCAGTGTACGTACTAATGCAGACAAACACAGGCCATCTGAGGAGGCAGGGTGGGTGATTTGGAATTTTTGGCTAGGAGTTACTGGAAAGTTGTTTAATGTCATTAAAAACACTGTTTGTAGAAGTTTTCTCTCCAAACAGGGACAATGCTGGCAAAGCAGAGATGCTTTTCTCCTTCAAATGCTTGCAGCTCGGGGCTGGAGGAGGGCTTCTCTGGGCAGGCAGAGGTTCAGAGCTGTCTGTGTGGAGAGTAAGGATGCTCAGTGGCACTTGCTTGTCTCACTGCAGCAGTGTCTTTGTCTTCAGGCTTTTTGGAGGCAGTGATCAAGGCTGGTTGTTCTCTTGCTTTGTTCTGCAACAGTGTAAGCAAAGCATCTTGTTGGTGCATCTGGTTGCAAAGAGTGGGTTTTATTTTAAATTTTAGCTGTCTTGGAAACTGCTGTCTCTGGAGGGAGCCTGGGTGCCTTGTTTTAAAATAGTCAATGGAAATGGAGTATTGATAGGAGGAACAGGGACATCTACACTAATCCAAGTTCTGTGCTGGCTCAAAGGGAAGCCTGGGGCAAGATTCTAGCAGAGAGGTAAAACTGGACGTGATGATTTGCTCTAGCCAAGTTCTCCTGGAAATCAGCTCCTTACTGGGAATACGGTGCCTGACCAACCCTGCAAACAGGCACTCCCTCTTCCAGTGGCCTGTTTGCAAAATGTTGAATGGATGGAGAGAATTTACACTCGCACCAGAAACAGCTGGGTCAGCAGGAGATGAGGAGGAGCCCTCCCTCCTCTGCTCTTGCCCTTGGGAGCCCAAGGGTGGGGTGACACTGTCTAATGACTTTAGCAGATGTAGTAAGCTGGAAGCAGCCCTTGACAGCCTATCCTAACCTTTTGGTGGTTGTTTTGTAAGCTATTTTCTGAACCCTTTTTTCTAATCTGGTTGAATTTTTAACTCTGTGCCTCTGCAAGGATAAGGAGGGTGGTAGCTGCTTTCTTTTTCTGCCTGTTTTACTTTCAGCAGTCAAAGCATGTTGGTATGCCTGAAGCTCTTGTTTGATTTTTCCACAACTTAACTTGCATTTATGTGCCCAGAAGGGAATCATGCCACAACATTTCTGAAGTAGTCACCTCTGAGCTGCAGTTCAAGGCTGCCCTGTACATAGGTTTGAATTATAAGTGGGTTGAGACTGAAGTTCCTAGACCTGCCTATTGCTTGAGCATCACCACACCATCATCTCAGCTGAGCTTGGGCTGTTGCCGCATAAAACAAAATGCTTGAATTATGAATGTTTTGTAATATTTATGTTGCTATCTTGTGATGTCTAAATGGCTTCCTGTGCCCCACTTAGTAACTTACATGGCAATTGACGTTTGTTTCTGTTTCAGAGCTTGGAAGGCAATTCTTTGTGTTGGAACCAAAGCAGGGCTGTTAGTACTCTGTTAGTTTTGTAGTTGTTCTCTGTCACTGTGGAAAATGAGGTTGTTCTCCACTGCCACCTCTGAAATGCGAATTGTTTCGTGACTGTGCAAAGGGATTAAGGTGGGCTCCTGCTTTTCCGCTGGTACAATTCATTCCAACCCTGTGACAAGGGGAGAGTGTCCCTTTAATTATGCTGTGACATTTCCATCTCTTCTGGGAAGCTCTTCTGCATTTCAAAGACATCCTTGCTTGATTTTCCTTTGCCCAGCTTCAAATTGCAGTTGGTATTTGCTCTGCCTCCTTGATGACAAGCTCATTAAGAACATTTGAAATACGGCTGTCTGCTAAAACTCTGCCCTTTGCAGTGCCTCCTTCTGCTGAAGCTTTCCTGGGACACCTTCAGGCTGTTCTGGAGCTCTGCTGCTGGGGATGTTTTGCCTGTTGGGATGGAGTTGTTGACTGTGGCTTGTGTTATTTAGGTCCCACTTGAGTTGGGAGCAGTTCAATGTCATACTTAAGTGGCCTTCAGTGTATTTATAAAGCTTTGCAAAAGTTAACTAGTACTGGTGTTCCCTTGGGTTCATAATTGAAGGTTTCAGAGTTGTAAGAAATGAATTACTGTTTTCCAAGCAACACTGCCTCATTTCATTCCCCTATAGAGGGAGAAGTATGATTAACAAGTAATAGGGACACAAAAGATGTCATGGGATCATATTTCTCTAAAGCGTTCTCCTTTTTAATAGTACTTATCAGATCCCTTTTATGTAGTGTTCACTTTTAAATAGTTTTAAAGAAACATCTCTCTAGATTAGGACATGATAAAACAACTTCCAATTTGAAACTGTCCCTCTAGAACATATTTTTTCAAATGTTTTAGGCCTATGGTGTGTGGTTTATATTCATTTTTCCAGTCCTACTCTCATTGTTTGTCTTAATCTTGGGCAACTGGTGTTCTGATAGGGCTAGTTCAGTTATGTGGGGTTTTTTCCATTTTGTGGAGACATCTGAAGTCCAGCCACTTTGACTTTTGCATTCATTTGCCTTTTCTTTAGCTGATGTCATGCCTCTGTGGGACAACTCTCCCACACCTCCAATTTTCTCAAAGCTTGGGAAAAGGGTGATTGCTGTGAATAGGAAGTCTCCAAATATATTAAATATTCATCTCTAGGGCTGGGTTTTTTCCATGCTGTCTTCTAAGCATCCCACTGAAGTAAACAGGTTCCCTTTTTAACTTCCCTCCACCTGGCTTGATGTAGAACAATATACTACCCATTCAATTGTAGTTAGATCTCCAATCCAACTGTAGGTTAGAGAATGTCTACATTTCTCTAATTTCTCAAGAAATGGGAATTGGAGCTCAAAGAGGGGAACTCCCCTGCCTCACAAGTGCCAGCAGAGCAAGCCCACTTGCTGGGGCCAAGCCTTCACACAGGCAGGACTGAAAGAGGTCCCACATGGTTGCCGGGTCAGCGTGTGAGGAGACTTTTCTTGTCTTCAAACCACAAGAAGTGTATTTCAAAGGGGGAAAAAAAAAATGTCAGCCCTTGCAAAGATTGCTTCTCATCTACATCTGTTTTGATTTCTCCATATCCAAGGCACTGAGACCCCTCAGACCTCCTTGAGGAGCAGGAGAAGGGAACAAGCCTGTCTGGACTTCATATTTGCTAGCTGTGGGCATGAAATCTGTTCCAGGATTTCTGAGACTGCTCTGTTAGTCTGTCTGCTGGGGAGAGGGTGGGAGGTGACCACTGAAACCACGGACTTGAAGACTTAGTTGTGCATAAAGGCACTTCAGCTTCAGACAAACAGGGCACGTGGGTAGGAGCGGAGAAGCAATGGCACAGGCTTTGCTGCCTCTAAGTTTGCCATACAACACATCCAGGTACTCCTCAATAGGAGGATATCTACTGGCCTCTGAAAACATCAGCTCTGAAATTTCCAGCTGCCTGCAAGTTCCTTCCTCTTTCCTTTCTCATTTAATCCTGCTTTGCTGAGATTTTATGCTCAGGCAGATAGTTAAATTTCCCATTTCTCCTGCATGCCCTGTTTGGAGCCCAGGATGGCAGGCTGAAAAGGAAAAAAAATTACCTAGCATCCCCTGTTGGAGCCTTTACTCCTTACCTCCTCTGTTTATGCAGTCACTGCCAGTTTTGGGACCCTGAAACCTGCTCCAAGAAAATGTTTCCAAGGAAAATCTGCTTTTCATATTAGAATGCATAAACTTTCTAATGATTGAGTTTCCTATATCAGCCAAATAGGTCACCAGCTCAGCACTGCTGCAAGAAACTACCTGAGGCCAAGAAAATACAAGTATATAGCTGAGGCCTTCCAATGAGTCCCATAGTTACCCTGGGAGCTACATTCCTTTGGATGTGACTGCTTTTAAAAAAACAACCAACCAAGAAAACTAAAAATTCATTTATTTTGAATCATTTCATAGTCTTCTGTTATATCAAAGTTTCTTTTAAGAAAGCAGGTCAATGAAATGTCTTTAAATAAGCCCCTTAAGATACTAAATTTAATGCATAATGACTGACATTTTCTGCCCTTTGTTCTCGTTAATCAAGACAATAATTATACACAAAGACTTTGGCTCTTGTAGTGACTTTCAGGCCTGTTTTTCAAAGTAAGCAAAAGACTGATGGTGCATTTTTGTTGTGTCAGATGAGGACAAGATTAATAAAGGATGGAAGAGATTTTTTTTTCCCCCAAGCTGCACAGCAAATAAGCAGTTCCAATAATACTTTGGCAGCAAAATGGAAGCTGTAATCATTAGCAGACGCGTTTCAGTTACGACCGGCAACATAACTCCATGCTTTTGGTTTTCATGTTAAAAAGAGTTCAGTTTTGCCACAAACCAGTTTCTTGTCCATCTTCAGATTTAGCAAAACCTATAGGAGTAATTGCCTTGCTTAGGAGTTTCATAATACAATGAGATTTAGCGGGTGGCATGACAGACGGGTGCATGTTGGCTCTTCCCATCCACCCCCTCAGGCTGGGACATCAGACTTTCTGGCATTCTTGATGGAGAATTTAATTATTTTTTTGGTAGAAAGATGTTGGCTCGTGGCTGGATTAACCAAAGCAATTCCAGAAGAGGCAACAGATGAGATGAGCTCTCTTGGAGCTCTGTTTTACTGGCTGACTTCTCGTTACTGCATTTATTGGCAGGTTTGGTTTTTTGTATCTTGATACAGTGTGACTTCATCTGAAAATTGCACATGCAGGGAGACATCACTTTATTTCAAATGAAACTGGACTGCAGTTATATTGGCAACGTAGTCAAACTTCATCTTGGTGATAACAGCAAGTATTTCCCAGACCTCACCTGAGCCTGTATCTCCTGTTTCTGCCTGCAATGTGAATGTGTGCTGGGATGCTCTAATGTGTTGTTTTGAAAAGTTGCTGTAATTCAGTCGCAGAACTGCCTCCAGCTGGTCTCTTCCTCTCCCATCACAGGCACAGCCTTTCTGGTTAGCATGCTGGTGGGATGGACTGTAGTGCAAGCCTGTCTTCCAGCCCCTGGAGGGTAAGGGCAGTGCTGGGTGCACTTGTGCTGCAGACTGAGCTTCACTTTGCTCCTTTCTTAATAAACCTGCCATGCTTGTTTAAGAATCCCAGGCTGGTTTGATACTTGGATAAAAGAGAAGGTTGCTTTCTCATGATTAGCCCAGCCTGACTAGCCATATCAACACTGGCAGGCACATGTCTGTGCTGACGAGGGCAAGGTAACACCTTCATGATTTGATGTCCAGGTCTTGAGGCACTGTGCTGGCTCTCAAACTGTGACCATATGTGCAGGTGGAATGTATCCTTCTTAAAGGACAATAGCTCTTAGGGACAAAACCTGGCAGGTGGAATGACAAATTTCAGTGGGCTGAAACTGAAATGAAGTTACAAAAGCCCTAAACATGATCCTTACTCAAACACAGTGAAAGTGATGGGGAGGGATGTGCAAGGTAAATCTCCATGCAGTGGTGACCCTGAGGCTGGAAGAACAGCATCTAACATTAAACCTGAGTTGCTGGCTTGAACATTGGTAAGTTCAGAAATGGCACTTCAATCTCCCACATGGATTTTCATAGCTTTTGGATGTTGTTGGAGGCCTCCATGCATGAGGAAAAGCAGAGCTGCTTGGAAAGACTCAACTCATTCATCTTAACTGAGTATTGCTGGAGATTTAGGATAGGTAATGTTAACCTGGCAAGGTCCATCACTGGCCATTGAAACCCTAGGATTAAACTCAAGGCCAGTTTATTCAGTGTCCTAGAAACCACTTTGAAGAGTCTGCACTTCTGGGTGTCCACAAGGGCGAGACTGCACACACTTTCTCATGAGAGAGAATGTGAAGCTTGTTTGTTCGCCTGAAAACAGGATCAGGAGTCTGAGGGACAGTTTCTTTGAGGTTTTGTTCTTAATTCTGACTAACATTCTTTACTGTAACCGAGAAGGAAATGCTCTGCAGAGTATGAAGAATTGAAATTACAGGATAACTGTATGCTCTGGGTGAGCTTGCAGATTATTCCCTTGCTTCAAGTAGACCTTCTGTGACCAAAATGTCCTTGAATAAAAGTAGAATGACCAGAAATAGGATGCTGTTTTCATTGCCAGGCAAATGGGATAACTGAGTCCTGTCGAAAATGCCTCTTTTGCTCCTCCTGAACACAGCAAGCAGAACTGGTTCCTGTACCAGCTACAAGTTAAATTACACACTTGGTCATTCCAGATGTCTTTGTATTTTTAGAGCTGACTATGTGCTTCCTGGACTGTTAGCCTGTTGGTTTTAAAATAAGAAGTGAGCTTCTGGGGTTGGCGTGTGAACCGTTCCACTTAACTGAGAACTGGGAAGTTAAGTATCTCTTTCACAGAAGTATCCAGGTTTGAGAGTCAGCCACATGAAAGGGTGTTGCTTTCCCTATGCCACCCCAGAGCCTCCCTGGCAAACAATCCTAAACAGAAACCAGCATCCCACAATAAGGACACTGTCTGCAGAATGTGCATGTGGGATCTCGGGATCTGAATGGTTCTGGGGATGTCTTGCAAGATCCCTGCTGACACTGGTTTAAATTTGGCTCTGGATACCGGGAATTGTTGTGTAGAGACATTTGAGGGAAGAAGCTGGTGGTTTCAGAGGAACTTCCATTACAGATGAGACGTAGCCACCCTTTTTAATGCTGTGACAGATGCCAGTGTTGAGACCTCCTTGCATGGTGCACTTGACTTGCACAAGGGCCCTTTTTCCACCGATTATGTGCAGACATGGCAGAGGCTGAGTGCTTGGGCATGCACTTGCCCTTGGCAAGTGTGTCTTGGAGGCACTGCAGTGACAGGAATTGAAATAGTGACTGGGCCAAACTCACCTGTACCTTAGCAATGGCTGCAGGCTGCCAGATGAGCCACTCTGGCTTCTGTAAACAAACCATGCCAGGTCCTTGATACATCAGGAAAACCGTCGGCTACAGCTGAAACTTGACTAAATTAGTAATTCTTCTCCATATTCTCAAATCATATAATCCTTCCTCTGTTTCTTCTTTAACTCTTATTTAAGCAGACTCCTGAATGGACCACTTGAGTGGCCCCAGGTAAATTTGGTGGAATCTTAAATGCGCACAGGGGGGAAGATCTGAAAGGAGAATAACTGAGTGCAGGTGGAGATTAGTGACTTCCTTCCTGGGTATCATTTATTCTGCTGTGTCTCTAGTTCCTTTTCACTGATCTCCTATACCTTCTGTCGAGAACCTAATGTGATTAATGCTTTTTTGTGAAAGCTAAATCCTCCTCTAATTTCTCCTGTCAGGAGCACATTCTAATCTAAAGAAATGTAACACAGCCTGTTCCTCAGTTTAGGGAAATCAAAATCCTGTGTTTCTTTGGGACTGAAGTTTTACCGTAACCTTGACAATGTGATGCTGAGGCATTTTTCTGTAGCTGTAAAGCTGTGCCGTCATCAGGTCTTGGTGGATGGACTAGAATTGCACTTACAAGGTAGAGCTCTGGAGTCAAACCATCCATTGGTACTTAGTGTTTTTCTTTTGAGTTTTCTTTTGAGAGCCTCAGTTGCTATAGTTGAGCCTGACCTAGATTGGTAAAAACAGCCATCACTTCAGAAAGCAGATTTGACAACTTTAGCCTCCCCTGTTCAACTGGAGCTGTAGTTGAGGTCAGAACTACTTATCTTTGACTTCCGAAGCTGAATAGTCCCTCTTTCTGGGAGAAAGTGACCCAGTGAGGCAAGTTCCCCTAAATTCGCACCAATGGCCAGCTCACACTTGAGACACACACCTTCTATTTGAGATACACCAAATAGCTAAAGAACAGCAGAAGACAATACAGCTAACAGTGTAAAGTAGCTCAGGAGCTTTTATTTTGGTGCTATATACTCCTTTGGAATGTATCTGTAGCCTTAGCAATATCCGATTTGTAACAAGTCCTTTGCATGTTTTTGGAGAGTATAGAGAGAATATCTGTTATGAGCAAGCCACTGTTTTCTTCCTTTTGAGATTTTAATGTGGGGTAAAAAAAGAAAGATATATGAGTGATTCATCCTGCAGGCTGTAGTGTTAATCCCATGAAGTTTATGTCAGCAGTGTGTGGCCAGCATCCTTGAAAATGGTCCAGGTGCATTATGGGAGGTCCATTGTGGGAGGTGCTGTGTGGCCTGAAAGGCAAAGGATAGTTAAAACTGACTTCTTTCTTGATGTCTGCTACTCAGATGTATCCCTCTGTCATGCCCTCTTCTCTTAATTTTTCCTTCTTCTGCTCTCTGCTGTCTGTGTAAACTTAAAGTATGGAGGAGGAAAATGAGTCACATTGCTGGTCATGTTTTCCATCCACCTTTCTCTGCTCTTTTGCTGCTTTCCATTTAGGAATGCCAACACTGAGACAATGATCAACTGATTGACTGGACTTGTAGAGTTTTGCCGGTGAATGGGTCTGGATATCAGCTTTGTTCAAGTCAATAAGTAGTCCCTGATCATTCTAGTTCTTATAACTGAGTGCCCAGGTGGGACTGATATTTGTGTGCACCTCTTCATCTCTCAGGATGGGCCATATCAGGTTTTTGTTTAGTTGGGTGTTTGTACAGCTTCCTAATCTTCCCTGAAATGACAAAGCCATGCCTCCTGTCCTATGCACGTGACAGAACATTGCAGTGGGATGGCATGTGGTGACCCAGGCTGTGCTGTTCAAAACCGGGGGGCAGGCGGATGGACCCAGCTCCGTTTGACAGCTCACAAAATTCGTAAGGTAGCGGTAGCCAGGGAGCTCTGGCGTGCGTAGGAGGCTGACCGCTGTTACGCAGATATCCTGTTTTGTTTTGTTGCTCTGCTGTCCAGGGCTGGAGAATTTGGAAGTGGATGCTGGCAGAAGTGAAGCCTTCTCACAAGACTCTTACTCTGTGCTTGGAGAAGCAAAGTCACGTTGTGAAGTCTAAATCCGTAGTGGAATTTGATGATGTTGGTTTAAGGGGTCCAAGAACCATGGCAGAAGTATGTTTTAAAAATAAAATTGTAAGATGTTGACTAGTCAAGGACTGTTGAGATACTAGTGGAGTCTTTTGAGCAGGTGCTTTCAATTTATATTTGGATGTTTGTCTGTCCTCTTCTGTTTCAAAGCAATAGTATTTTGTTGGTGGAATTTTGCCCAAAAGTGTTCAGAAATTACCATTTGAAGGCTAGTAGAAGGGATTTCAGAGACAAAGGCTTTACAGCATGACCAAGCAGGGGCTGAAGAACTGGCAGCAATGCAACCTTGCTATTTCTGCTCAAGACTGGTTTCTGAATAGGTGGCAGACACTCTGGAAAATCCAAGTACAGTTCCTCGTGAAAATGAGGAGCAGGCTTGGGATGAGGTGGGAGCAGAATACCCAGCCTCCCTTCAAAAAACTGGAGCTTTCAAGCTCTCAGCTTGTCATGAAGGTGATGTTTCCCAAAACCGTATCTCTTCTGTGGTGCAGAAGGTCCTTGGTGGGCAGCAGTGTTATGTAATGATCAGTGTTTGCTCCAGTTTACTCTGTGTTGCATTTTGTAGTACATTCTGCTGATGATTCTCACTCTTTTATTAGCTTTCTATAGCATTCACAGGAATAAACTGTAAATGTCATATGACTCCTGAACTACACTTAAGCAGCTACACATGGGTTCAAGATGAGAAATTAAGTTCCCAATGCAGGCTTTCCCAAAATAGGGATGTGGGTTGTGTTCTGTCTAGCATTTTGTTTTGAATAGGAGACTTTTGGTTAATGTCAGTCTTGGAGGAGAGGAAAACTGTCAGATGTCACAGGATGCCAACTGCTCTTCGTAGAGTGACTACAGCCAAAGACACTGGAGTGTTGGATTTCTGCTGACTTTGAGTGACTTCTTAATCACGTGGTGGCAGCATCAGTGTTTCCTGGCAAAAAAAAAAAAAAAAGGATAGTAAGCAAAAACTAATGTGTCCTAATAGTAATTTGCAAAAACAAATAACACTTCCTAAGGTGACTGCAGCTATTGGAAAGTTAACTTGTGGCTGTCCTTCAGCTTTCAACCTCCAAACCCCTACTGAAACCCTCCTTTCCATTGGCATTTGGGGGATGCAACCATCCTCTTTACCATCAGCTTCTTCTCCCTTCCGCTTTTTTCAGGGTTTCTACTACTTTAGCCCATAGTAATCCACCTTGAACAGCATCATGGATTCGATGCCTTTCTGTGGAATATGACAACTTGTTTGTATCCTTAGTTCCCAAGGCTGACTGAACAGCCTGCTGGCTGTTTGGGCAGGGGCAGTACATGTACACACGTAGAGGTTGGGGCTCTCTGTAGAGAAGGGAAGTTGCCCCTTCTCCCTGAAGCTGAATGATCTGAACTGTGTACCCTCAAGGACAGAGCTCACTGTGAAGTGGCTTCTTTTACTGTGGCTTGTATCCAAGTCACCGTGGAAGATCCAGGCGTTTCTACTGCTGGCTTTGGCACGCCAAGAGTGAAATTCTTTGAGCTCAGAATGTTCCTTTTCTTCCCTCTCCTCTTCAAAGACTCCAAAATAAAAATAAAACAACCCAAAACCAAACCTGTAAGTGCAGATAGGTATTATTGCTGGTTCCTTTCCTGTAACTAGGATATATGGTATTCTGAAAAGAAATAGTCTTTCTCCCCTGCCAGTTCCATGGGATACCTCTCTATCCCTTCAAAAACCAGAATGTTTGGCATAATGGTTTCTGGCTGAAATTTGCCTTGTAGGACAAACAAGGGCTCAAGCTATTCTTCCACAATGCCCTTTTCAAAATTCTCCAGAAAGTGGAGTAGCTGTGTGCTGGCAGGCCTCCTCGCAGCTGCAGCTCCAAACCAAGGAGCAAATGGGCAGCTGGATGGTCTGCTGGCAGCAGGTACTGCTCGAGCAGCAGCCTCCTGACTTCAGCCTTGAAGGGGGTGCGGTTATGCTCTTGGACTGCACAGACAGAGAAAAATTAAGATCCTGATGGAAAACTTCTTGGAAGACTGAAACTACTCCTGCACATCTGTCCTCCTTTGGAAAAGGTATTACATGCTGAAGTTATGAAATATTGTCGGAGGGTAAAGCGCTCTCTGCTCGCCAAAGATCCAAGAGCATCTAAAGTGACTGTACTTGGGACAGCAGCGAATTGCAGGGTTCAAGGAGCCAAGTACCATCTTCTCCAGCTGTGCAGAGAACACAGGAGCAGGACTTTGCCAAAGACAGTAAGTTGATACCTACTGGCCAGGAGTTGATATCACTGGCCAACCTCATCTAATTTCATATTAATGTGAAAAACAAAGATTTGTTCAGACTCAGTGAGCCTGAGTCTCACAAAATGAAGTGGCACATGAAGACATCTAATCTAGTGTACAGCTCTCTGTAGTCCAAGTTTCTGTGCACTTCCAATTAATTTATTATTGTAGATGGTATGTACCCATTTGGAATCCCCCTCTGTTCATATTTAAAATTTGATTGTATTGTTAAAGCACTGAGAACGTCAAGGGTTTTGGGGAGGGTTTTTGTACTGACTAGCCTAGCTTTGATGTACTTGCCAAACATCTGTGTGCTTTCTATATATTTTCCTCTTGCCTTCAGAATAAGGATGGTTGCGTTTATTTGTGGATGAAATACTTTGCTAGGAATGGCTGTAAATCTGAAGAGTTGAAAATTGTCAAGTGAGCTTATAGACAATAGTAACAGAGAATAAGGAATTAAACCTGGTATGCAGTCTGGAAAAATTAAAGTTCTTCAGAATCTGGGGTTTTTTTTTCCTCCTACTGGCATGGGGATATCTAAAAATTGAAAATCCAGCAAAGGTTCTGATTTGGAAACTTGAAACCACTGCAAAGTGTGAGTGTTCTGGCCAGACTAGCACAGGGGGGACTGGAAGATGCTGGAGTAAGGCTGTGCTGCATGGACAAGAGCTCCCTGCTGGTAGAGATGTCTGTTCTCTTCCTAAAACTCCTGGTGCCCTATCAAATTACTCCTGATTTTCACAAGCAGTGATGTAACTTGTATTTACTAATGGACATTCATGGTATACAGTTGAAAGTTTTACTGCTAAATCCATGAAAAAGCTATGGTGTATAAACCCAAAGGCCTGTTACCTTTCATTTGGGTTTGGCCCTTAAATTCTGGCTCAGTGTAAATTCTCCTACCTTCTTCATGGGCCAGTTATAAAGTGACAAAAAAGTTCTGATATTTAAGGAAATGGATAATAAGGGAATTCCATATTATATATCTTTTTATTTTCTCATTGGATGATACCATCACTGTAATAGCAATTTATAATATTTCTGTTCCCTTAAAAAAAAAAACCCCAACAACACATTTTAAAAGAAATTGAAAACCGCAAAAAAACCCCCTTGAGAAATGGGCTATTTGCAGCCCTGTGTCTCTGGAGAACAGACTCTCTAGAGAGTTGCTGTGTCTGGAGTGGCAACAGCTTGATTCCAGATGCACAACATGATTGAAGTACTGGACTTTGAGGTGGGAACTGGACTTGCACATGAAGTTTTCTCTGTTGAGCTGAATAGACTTCCTCTGGATGCTGTGACACTGATGACCAAGGGGTGTCTTTGCTTGCAGCTGGCTTTCTGTAAATCCAACCTCTTACTAAGCATTTCATTGTGATTCAGAGTAAGGATGCACTTGGCATATTTTCCACACTGGGATTTAGATAAACTGAGTGAGAATATCAACCGTTCAGGGCTGTTTCACAAGTCTCATTCCCAGGGATCTCCATCTGCCATCCTGGGGAGCCGCTGGAAATGCTGTATCAGTGCTCCAGAGATGAGCATCACTGGTGGCCGTAGCGGTGCTCAACGAGCATCAGCTCAGCCAAGGAATGTGCCCTTAACATGGCTGGGGTGCCCCAGATGTATTTCATGTATTGGTACAAAGAAGAGCTGTCTAATCTGCTGTGAGTCTCTCCAGCCACGCGTGTGTTTGGCTTGGACACCGTCATTCCTGCTCTCAGGGCCGGAGTGTGTGTTGGCAGCGGGGAATCGTTGTTGCAAAGTACTTTCAGGCACAGAGGAGTCAAACCAAAGTTCATTTTGTTCCTTTTCTTCAAACTTACAGCTTGCTTGAGCGACCAGGGGGTGCATCAGCCGCTTTTCTTTTTAATCAATACCTCATCTCTTTCGCGAGTCAGTCCTTTGCTCTATCTGAATGAAATGTCGTGCTCCTGAGACTTCTGGCTCTGGCTAAAGACAGGCAGGCATCTCAGTTGCTTTTGATTGATCTCATTTTAATTGCTGTAGCTACAGGCACAGAAATAATCATCTGAGGTCACACTTTTGCATATTTATTTTTGTTTTAAAAATAAACATAGGAAAAATCACTGGTCTGCCGTAACGATACTTCTCAGAAGTTAAAGGCCAAAAAGACCTAATGCAGCACTTAACTGTGCAGCAAAGAGACATATACCTTAAGCACCTAGTAGTGCGTGAGGGAAGGACTGTGGGGATTCTTTATGCCTGACTGCTATTGCTGCTTGTTAATTTCACAACTGGATAGAATTACCAGCGTTTCATCAAAGGTACAGTGGCTTTAAGCAGCAGGTAAGAAATCCCTTGAACTTCAACCTGAAATCATTCCCTGACCCTAGTCTAATGTTTAGGCTGGGTAGGTAAGGTATATTTTAAATTTCTTTGGGCCAGAAGTGCCTTTTGTAATTTCTGCCACAGTCATAAAGGCTTCATCTTACTTTTTCTTTCTTACTTGCCATGCAATACCTGTGCCCTTTGCACATCCTTGTGAAGTTTGGAGAGGAAGCAAATACAGTGGTGTTACCTCGCTGTTTTGAAGCCTGTGTAGCTAATTTCTAGGACCTCGTCTGGAGAAGCTGCTCTTCTTTATTGGCTCTGGCTCAGAGTTCGAAAACTGAGCTGCTAATAAATAAGCATGGGCTCATCCAAAGGCCTGAGACATAGTTGGAAGGAGAAGGGAGGGAGGCTGGAAGTGACAGGGCAAGCTGTGATGAGTTAAAGGCCTGATGGCACCATGATGAAGAAGCAAGTGGCTCCTCACAGATGGGGGTTTTATCTCTTAAAGATGTTGCTCACTCCTTGGCTCTGCTCCTCAGCTGAGCAAAGTGCTTAAGCCTGCAGTTGACTGGAACATGCGGTTTGGGGCATTTCACCGTTTTCCTGCACTACAGCCTACTCAGATGCTCCGGGTCAAAAAAAGTTTCCTGTATTTGTAAATAAGTAAACTGCTGGGGTAACCTTTTTGAAGTTGTAAAAATAGAGGTGGAAATCACATGAATGATGAGTAACTCCATTCCTTTGTGGTGCTGAGGAAGCAGTGCTGGAAAGGACCAGAGGTGCCTGTGGAGAGGAGACAGGTTAGAAACAAAGAGACAACCTCTCTGCTTGAAGACAGATTCAACTTCCATTGGCTCCTTTGTTCTAGGGGCGTGCTCTGCTGATGGAGAGGCAAAAAGTGAAGCTGAAGTGGCAGAGAAAAATTAGAAAAAAATAACACTAATTAGACAAGTGTTAGGAGGTTGCATCTTTCCACCTTCCTGTCATATATATTTTCAACTAGTATCTTGGGAAGCAGGTTAGATGCCTGTAGGGTGATGTCTCAAATATTGACGGCCAGTGCTTGTGTTTCTGGAACAGCCTCTATATGTAACTTCAGCTATGGGAAAAAGCTGTGTTCCTCAGAATGAATAGTCTGGTAAAGGTTATTAGCATAGTGTTGGTGAGCCAGGTGATGTGGCATTAATGGTCTGTGAGATGCAAGAGGACAGACCAGATGTTGAATCTCCTTTGAATTTTCATTTTCCTTCAGCTTGATGTGTGGACCAGCAAGTAGGTGCATATCTTAGCATTAAGATGGTTTATGCTGGTAGGTGACCCAACAAATTTAACTGCTTGTAGAACAGAGAATTAAGTTTTCATTTTAGTACCATGTAAAGCTTGACTTCCTAATTTTACTAAAACAATTCCTACTATTGTTTGGTATCTGGATGAACTTGATCATTGGGAGGGCAGTTTGGGAGGGCTACATGTGTTGGTACTAAGCAACCCCACTCATTGACATGGATTAGTAATTGATGACAAATGGATCAGCCAGAGAGAGCATGATCTCCATGAAAATGGCTTGTGAGCACAAAAGAGCTGTGCTATAACTTAACATGGGAGGGAGGAACATCAGGAAGATGTTGAACTTTCAGGTGGTGTTAGTTACTAGCCAGAATATTGACCAAGAAATTCATGCCTGGTGTTGGGAACCTGTGTGTAAGTGGAAGTGATGGTTGTCCTTCCCAAAAATGTGTGGTCTTGGTTGCCTTTTGCAAGCTGCATGGCACGGTGTATTACCAAGCTGGAGCCTGAGAATTTGGAGGAGGGGGGGCGTCAAGCAGCCTATGCAAACAAGGGAGGGGGATAGATGTCCCTGAAATGCAATGGGAAAACCCCTTCCCCAGTAGGGATTTAATGGCTACAGGAGTATGCACTTTTCTTCTCCCCAGGTTGGGTGCTTTCCACTCTGTAATCCTTGCTCACACGTGTTGGGAGGGAAGCATGCCAAGGAAACTTCAATTCATTAGTCATCCTGAAGCGTGCTAGAAATCTACTTGGTCTTGCTGGAGGTGCACTGTTGCATTTACTTCGTTAGCACTGCAGTGAACTCCAGCTCCCTTTCCAAATGCACTCACAGTCACTAAACGGGATGTTTTGGAATAAACTTTCAGACCATACAAGCTTTTGTGAAAGCATAGCATTCCAACAATGTAATTAGTATGTCAGCTAGCAGACCTATCCAAAGACTTATTTGCTATCCAGGCTGTTTTACATTGCAAGAGCCATGCCTCTGTGATCTCTGTTTGTTTTTTATGGCAGTGCCTAAGGCCCAGCTGAGATCAGGGTCCTGTTGTGCTAGACATTTAGGCCCCGTCTCCAGAGAATGGAAGTCTACACAGGGAACAGACAAAGGAAACGCTGTTCAGATCTGGGTGGTGGAGGAGGGGAGGGGAAGTAACTAAGACTTGGAAACTGGGGAGGGAAAAACTCCTCCCACGTAAAGAATTGGTCTGGTTCTTGGCTCTCTTATGGAGAGCTCCCCAAAGCTGGGCCTGCTCCCCAGCTGCAGGACCATCCTCTTTCTCAGTTTGCAGTGAATGTGCAGCCTCTGTGCTCCATCACTGACCTTTCCTAAAGCAAGAAGGGGAAATCAAAGTGCTTTGAGAGAAGGAGAAAGACAGTAAGAAAAAAATCCCCCCAAAAAGCCGTCGATCTGCCAAGAACGAGATCCTGAAAAGTGCAAGATTGCAAAATGCCTGAATTGAAGGTTTTCTGTTGAAGGTTTTCAGAGCGTTTGGGGAATAGCAGGAGATACATGAAAGTATAGCACTTGCAGCAGGCTTTGGCCAGGGGTAGTTACAGGCAGTCCAGCATTTCCTCTTTTGGTAGCCTTGTGCTGGGGAGAGGGAAGGGTTTAATCTAGCATGCACTCATAGGGTAAGCTTAAGTGACTCACTGTTGAAAAGATAAACACTGTGCCTCTATATCATCTGTCTAACAGGTTTAGGTAATCCCTTACTGTGCTGCTTATTTAGTTTAAATGGTGCTGTATTGTATAATGCATGTGTGTTTGTAACGGAGGGTCTGCAAATCTCAGCTTTTCGCCCAAGGACAGCATTACTCTTGCCCTTGTTTCATGGTTGATTTATTCCTAATGGAAAGGAATAAGCCTCACAACGATCTATTTGTCTTTTCTCAGCTCCATGAAATGTATGGAGATTGACAGCTCTTCTGTATCTCACGTCATTAATTTGCCTTGCTAACCTTTATTTAGCATCAGAAGATCAGCTTCCACTGATTGTTGCCAGCAAATCTGTGCTCAGTGCCTGCTCTGGCTTTGTTTAAGCTTCAGGAGACAGAAAGGAGAGTCAGACAATGAAAATGTTTATGTATTGGGACTTTGACTTACTGCGAAGAATGGTACCTTCCTGGAGGCAGACCAGCATCTGAAGCTGCCGACAACGCGGCCTTTTTCCATGAGAAAGGTGTTAATAGGAACATTGCTGTTGGTGTTCCCATAGCGCAAGGCTTACTCAGTGAGGTGTTTCTGGTCTCTTGAGACAGTGATTCTCTGCTCTGAGTCTAAACTGCCTTTCCAGTCTGTAAGGAGCAACCAAAGCCTAAACATTAGTCTTTAAAGTCCATGTCCCAGCTGAGGCAGCCAAGGAAGCTGCAGGGAAATCACATGCATGGAGCGAAACCCCTGCAGAGGTGCTTGAGCCAGGTGTGTAGCCTTTGTATCCAAAGGCTAAGCCAGAATGAGTAGAAATTAATGTTTAGTTACTTGTCTGTGTGCAAAGCATTTTCTGCAATATGAGAGTGGTTTTTAGGGTGGGGGGAAGCCATCTTACCTGAGCTTTTTGCCTCTAACTTTCCTGTATTTACCTTCTTCTCTTATGCTGCTGCTGCACCTTTCTGTTAGAGCTGATGGACCCAGATGACCCACTTATTCCTGCTTGCTTTTTTAAAGTCTACATGGATAGTCTCAGTTACCTTACTCAGTTACCTTACAGGCCTTCCTTAAAGACCAGTACCCCCTTCTGTTTCACCTGCACAGGCTGTTCTTATAGTCTGGGACTTCATGATGAATAAAGATAAAAGGCAAATCTTTTTCTCCATTTTTTCTTTTCTTCCAGTTTTCCATAATCTGCTCCAAATGGGACCAGTTCAGCTTTGCACTGAACAAAATATAGTAACAAGTCTAAGTTTCTAAATTTTAGAGAAGCCTGGAAAAACCCTTTAGAAAATACTGCATTGGGTTTGTAATCTCTTCTGGGGCATGTCAGTGATACTCTTGCCCATGTATGTCCCTGCTCAGTACAAAGTAGGTTATTAATTGGCAGCCCACTAACGCACTGGCTGCTCTTGTTGCCAGCAATTCATCACTCTGGTACTCATTTCCGAAGCTGTCATTTCCTGCAGCCGTGTGCAGGCAGCTCTTTAAGGCTCAGCTCCCGGGGTCACTGCAGAATCACGGCTTGAATGGAGCTCAGGAGAAAGGCAATGAAGCGGTGTCAGAGAGAGAGAGCAGAGCATTCGGTTTGGCTTACATCAGTGTTTGTGATAACACACCATCTGGACTGCAATCTCACCAGATCTAGCTAATAAATAGAGCCGGACAGAAGTTGTATTTGGACAGCAGAGCTTCAAGGAACAGCCAGGACATGGAAATGGCCATTTGTGAGATGGTTATCTGAGTGCTGCCGAGTGGTGCTGCAGCAAAGCGAGGTGTCTCTGCTCCTTTAGCAGGAGTATCGTGGTTCAGAAGGATCCCAAAAAAGCTATTTGTAAAAGCCGGCATTTTTAATCTGGTGACTCAGCTGTGCTTCAGACTGAACTAATATCAGTTTGATTGCTTTATCCTCGGATTTCTGCTGGATATACTGTAGCCACCTTTGTTCAAGCTTTTGTGTTCTATCCTGACATAACCAAAGTGTGCCTCAGAGGCAGCAAATGTGTTTTTAAATGAAGTACAGAATTCTGTATGATTTTGACTCTAGCACCTGCACTGCTGTTTGGTACTCTGCTAGGTTTTGTTCCTAGTTCTCAGACTCTTTTTTTCTGATTCTGTGTGGTTATGAGGGATTCCCAATAAGCAACTGACACCACATTCTCTACAGACTTCAGAGTAAGAAATTTAAACAAAAGCAACTTTTGTCAAACTGTATGGGAAGTAAATATTGGCCATTCTTTGCTGCCTGTGAAGGCCATTTCCTATCAGCTGGGGCTGGGGGTCTGTAACTTTTTAAACCACTAGGAAGTAATTTGTAATCTTTGGACAAGATTACTATGAGGCCCGTTTGAAAGCTTATTCATGTTTTCCTAGAGAAAGCTTGGACACAGAATGTGTTTTCTTTAAGATTAAGTCCTGTGAATGTAAAGGAAATTACTTGTGAGCTTGATGGTTGCACCCCGTTGGCTGACCACAGAAAATACAACCCCACAACTGGTCATGACTAATAGAGTCTCCCTTGGCTTCTAGGGCTGAGTTCCCCATGCCGTGGGGTGGAAAGCCATCTGTTTGCATGCCTTTACTGTAATCAGTTGTTCATGGCTCTGGAAAATTTGCTGCAGGCACTGACTATGCTGGCGTAGCCTTTCTGAAGGCAGTGGATTATTTGTTTCTGCCATGGGCTGGGTTTGCCTACCAAATTTCCATATGTTCTGCCCTGTCTGCTGAAGTCCTGCTCTCTCTGCACCCCAGCCAAACCCACTTGTGGCTGGGAGCTTTTGTAAATTACTGATTTATGTAAATGTGGTGACAACAGCATCAGTTTGGCAGGTTCATTAAAACCTCAAGTCTATAGATTTCAACCTTTAAATGATGGGCTGATGGAGAGGAGTGGGGGGACAGGCTTATGGAAGGTGGGAGATGGATTTATTGCTTAACTTCCCTGCTTGAGCAGCATCTTCGTAACAATAGCAATACTAAAGGAGATACGGGACAGAAGTCCTTTTGGAGAGGAAAATTAATGATTCTGCGCTGTAATTGAACATGAAGTAAGGAAAGTACCCCAGGAACTTCCCATGATCAGGAAAGTTGTACTGGAAGATGTTAGCAGCAGACAGTATCCTCGCGGGTCAACTTCTGGGACCTGCTGAATTAAACAAAACTTTAGGGAAAGGGAAAGAAGAAAGAAAGATGCCCTGCAGTACCACTTATTGCCCATAGAGACTTAATGCAGAACTTTTTGTACTGGTTGTTCAGTCTGTGTGATCTCCACAATCTTACCTTGCCTTGTGGTTACTGAAATCACAAAGACTTCATCTTTGAAGGATCAGTGTAAATCTGTCACTTCCTAAGAGAAACAAGGAATTCAAGAGAAGGTGAAAATAGATGTATAGTGCAACCAGAACTTGAGGTCAGACAGGAAATGTGATATCCAAACAGATCAGATGGGGGAAAAAGGAAAATCTGTGATCAGTAACCAGGTGTTTTCTGTAATAACTGAGTTGGTACTGTGGGTTGGGCACACACAGATGCATTGGGCTATGTGGAATGCAGCTGACATTGCACAGACAGTTTCACCATTAGGTGTTTATGAAATCAAGTAAAGCAGGAAGGGAAAGATTATTTAAAATTTGTTTTTAGAAGGCCTTACGATGTTTGAGCCTTGGTAAACAATTTTTTTGTTTTCCAACTTCTTGGGTGCTGACTGACTGTAGAACTGGCTGACTTGATTGCTCTGTGGATCCCCTAAAGTGAGGGATCTGGGGATGCTGGCCAACACCGTGGGCATGTTGGCTGTGTGTGTTTTGGAGTTGGACATGAGCAGGCTTAGCAAGTGGTGCTTTCATCGTCTTCTGTCTTGGGGAGCCCAGAGTACTTGACAGTTTAAGAGAAGCTGGTGACCTGGAGTGTGATGGGACTTGATCTGGGATTTACAGGCAATGTCCAAGACTTTTCTGTATCTGTTAATGTAGGTAGTGTGTTGATTCCCTTGCTTTAAGAACACAATGTGTAATTTGTACTGGATTATGTGATGGCTTTGTGGATGTACGTGCCAATTCTAGAAAACGTGTTTGGCAGATTCCTTCGTAACAGCTGTGTCAATACACGAGTCTGAGGCCATTTTTTAAACAGGGAGGGGAAGCCCCTGGGTAACAATTGGGCCATAGCAAATAGCTGCAGATACAGCACTTGGAGTCTGTAACTATCAGTTTGTACTATCAGAACACAAAGATAAACTGTGTGCTGTACTTGAACAACTCCCTATACACATAGACACAAGAAGTCACAACTCTAACAAGAGATAAATATATAAATTTTTGCCAAATGTGCACCTCTGGAAAGCTTGTTGCCTACTGGCTTATAAGATTTGAATAAATACAGTAATGTGGTATTTCCTAGTTGTCTAATACTCGGAATATCCATCGTCTCTGCTAGTGATGTAACCCATAAAGTATTAGAGCTGAGTTGTATATTATCCAGTTTTCTCTTTTCCCATGAACTTTTCCCATGTTCTGATTACTTCTGTTTTTTTCCAAAAGTACGAGGAAACACAGTTCCAATCCCAGCAGAAGACAAGGGTAATATGTGTTGGAGTGCAGAGGTCAGGGTGTGAGTTTCCACATAGATACATGTGTATTTATGCATATAACGTGATGTGAAACCAACCCAAGCAAGCTAGATATTTCAGCCAGAATCTGCGATACACTTTGGGAATCTGTGTCAAACACTTATGTACACACCTAGTCAGCTGGTTTGGGTCCAGGAAAAACCTGTGTGGCAGCATTAACTAGCATATTTATTCACATGTAGTGGGCTCTCCACGCCAGCCAGCTCTGCAGCCATAGGAACGGCAGCAATGGGATTTGCTAACAGCACAGCTGAGAAGTCTCTGTCTACAAATGTCACAAGATTGGCAGTAGAAGGGTAGGAAGAAGACAGACTGGAAGGATTAGGATAGCAAATCCAGCTAGTTACCTTAATAAACAGCCATTGCAGGAAGAGTATGTTACAGCACCCAAACTCTGGGATTTGCTTCTGTTTTCCTTGTACTTAGTAACACCTAAAGCAGTGCAAGGACTGCAATTCCCTATGCTGCTGCTGAGTCCTAAGCATTTGCAGTTACTATCAAGTAAGTATTGGTGGAGAAAGCAAACTGTAGTCTCAGCTCTTGGCCTTTTGTTCCAACTTTTAGCTCCATAAGGCAAAATGCTGTCCTGTTAATAGCCAAAAAATGATATCAACAAATTTCAGCCTTCCAGAAGTCCCCACCTCCTCCTGCTCCCCATCTTCTGCCTCTCCTCAGGAAGCCCTCAAGTGTTGTTTCAATCAACAAATTAAGCAAAAACTGCTGCAGCCTGTACTCTGATGAGAACATAACTCAGCTTTCAGACCCTCCCTAAGGAGGGAACGAAAAGTGTTTCCAGGGCAGTCCGTGTGTGCATTGTGTTGTCAGGGTTCCAGAGTGATGCTCTTAAGGCCCAGTTCCTATTGGGTTTTTGTAGGGAGACCTGTAAATTTTCAGTTGAACACAAGGCACAAGAGTATACAGCCTCTCATCCTCCTTCAATGTATACTCTCTTCACTAAATATTAAAACTGTTACTCAGTTTTAAATATCGAAAGTAGCTTGCTGGGCAGACTGTAGCCTGTGGCTGTGTGACCGCTGTTGAATAGGTGGATGGTTTCTAAGGTATGTCCTTCAGATGTTGGGGCTGTTGACTTATTATATATTTTGTTTGCTTATTACGTTTTAAATCTTAATTATTTTCTTTGAAGAAGAAGTGCCCTTTAAAAAAATAAAAATGCAGAGTTTCTGTGGTTGTAGTTCTTCATTCATTTTTTTTAATGCTGTGGGAGAAGACCTGTTTCATAACCCATATAGAAGCTCCAATTTCCCATGCCGGGCTACCAAGAAAGGAGGGACAGGGGTGATCCTTTTTTCTCTTTTCTCTTACATGAAAAAGCCAACAGCTCTGCCCTATCACAGCGCTGTGGGCTCTTGGGTATTTCAGCAGCAAATTAAAAAACCTCTTGGAGTTAAGCAGTAACTTGGAATGGTGAGTTTTATTCCTGAGTTCCTAAAGCAGGATTTAGTACCTAGAGTGCAACCATAGGAGTTGAAAGGTAACAACCTTCACTCTTGAATGTTAGAGCAATCAGGCACAGACATTTGGGGTTGCAACACTTCCTGTTGGAAGTGGGGTTCCCATGTGAACCATGCTCCCAGAGTGTAGCTCTAGGACATGAACTGGCTGGAAGGATCGTACTACGTGGTTGATCTGGAACCATAATATATGGCCCGTAAATATATGGCACATAAAAGAATATGAACCTGTGCTGTGGATCTTAATTGTGTTTGAGTAGGATGTCTTCCACAAACATCTTTCTTCCTGGGGCGTATCTTTGGGCCTCACTTTTATCTCTAAAACAAGACAAACATTGCTTCGTGGTTGAGTGGTGGCTGCAGTGAAGTCTGCAGTGCACACAGGCTGGGAAACATTATGTGTTTTGAGGTGAAAGCTCCCTTTAATATTTCACCAGCTTTAAAAATTCATCCTAAGATGACAGCCTTACTCTGCCTTGCAGTGAGTCATTCACAGACTTCTGAACCCTAAACTGCAGTCAGCTGTGTGCTAGAAAGGCCTCTTGCATATATCTCGATATTTACAAGAAAGATGCCTCTTCTGTGAATTGTAGGAATAAAACTCTCAGAAATCAGACACTGGCCTTCATGTGAATTCAGTGGTTTCATCCTTGTGCCTTTTCCAAGGGTGTGGGACTGAAAAAGCCTTTTACAGAGAGCACAGCCAGCATGGACAATGATAGTGTCTAACAGCACACAGACACAGGAGTGTGAGAGTAAGCTTACTGCAGAAAATCCCTCTTGTAAAATGCTACTCCTGGTGCCTTTATTTGTCTGCTTTTACTCACTCTTCAGAGGTCTGTCAGAGGCAATCACAACTGACTGCCCGATGTATATCAAATATATATGTACTGTGTGGCAAGAGCTTTGGAAAAAGAAAGTGCCTTCAACTGTGCAGCAGCACCCTTATCTTAGTTGTTCTTTAATGAAGTAGATCTTATCTCTGAAGTGAAGTAATCAGCTGTTGCCATGAAAAGGTCTGTGTGACTGGTCTGGAAGGGACCTAATTGCACCTAGTACTGCTTTGTAGGACAATTTATGTTGTTGGATCAAAAAAACCTCTCAGGAGAGAGTTCGAAGGCAGAAGGACTTAGAAATGTACAGCTCTCTGAAGCCCATAGACTATGTGTCAAATGTACCAGACTGCTGCTTGAGTGGGATTTTTCCAAGGCTCTTGAGAGGTGGAGTGTTACTTAAGTATTTGTTTAGAAGAATGTGTAGTGTACTCATTCTGGAGAAATAGCCATGCCCTTTTACAGTGGTGCTGTCAGTCCTGTTTACTTTAGTTAAGCTCATAAAATGACAGTCAAAGTCTGTGGAGAAACTAATGGTTGAGGAGAGAATTAGAAACCAAAGTTCAGCATGATCTTGCAATTTTATGTATTTAAAGTGTTTTGTAGCATCTTATGATCAGACAGGCTTCAATGGGAGTAGCTAGTTCTCCTGTTGGTATGTATCATCCATCGAAGTGTGGATGGGTAAGGATGCATGCAAACATGAGCAAAACTGGCATAAAATAAAGTCCTCTAACTATGTTCTAGTAGTTTCCCAAGGAGTATGTTGTGGTTAACATTTGCTTAATTCTTTCGCTTTTGCAAAAGCCTTTCGGGAAGAGGACTGGAAATACAATTATAAACAAGAACATGATATTTTAGAATCCAAGTCTTCTTGTCCTTCAGTCATTCTCCAGTGTGACCGATCCATTTTGCAATCACCATCTTGCCATGTGCATTATATGCTTGTCAAGTGGAACTGGTCATTTCTTGGTAACTTGTGAAATGCCTGTGAGTTGTCTGAGCCTAGGTGGATTCTGTGAATGGGGAGATGGCTTGGCTGTTGCAGCTTAGGGATGCTGACAGATGCTAACCAAAGCAGCAACGTATGTGGGGAAGAAAAAATTGCACTCCTACCTTAAAAATTTGTGTTCTTGGGTTAGTGTTGAGGCAGTTAGAGAAGTGCAGCAAAGCTCAAGTTGAACTTGGTTTCCCTGTAGCATAGTGGCTACAAACTCCCATTGTGCCTCTGTGAGGCTCAAACTCCCTTTAAATCTTTATCAGAGATGAGGGCTGGGGAGTCTCAGTCTAGACATCGGTGCCACATCAGCATTAGAGTTGTGTTTGGTGCCTGAGAGACAGGGGCACCTGTAAGGGTTAACTCAAGCTGTAAAGCACTGCCTAATTTTTACAGATGGTGTGAGTGCAAGAGTGAACCTCAGACTGGCTTGGCAGTGCACAGAGATAACTTTACATAATTCCCTGCAGATGTTGCTGCAGAATGGTTTTAATAATGAATTGTTAAGTCAAGCTAAACTCCAGCATAGACGGAGAACTCAAAATAAATGCAATGTTTTGTTCTATGTTTCAAAAGCAAGTTTTCTGTGATGCTCTGGGTTGGGAGAGATGGCAGGGGACAGGACAAGGGATTGTTTGCAGAAAGCCAGGGTATAATGGTACAAACTAAGACCAATCTGTCGAATTTGTCTGCAAACCATGAATACCCATGAAACTGGGGGTAAGAGGGGGAAGGGGTGGTGGTACCAAACAGCAGCTGCCCTAATGCTTCTAATGAGAGGATGGTGCAGAGCAAGTGCTTCATGATCAGCAGGGCAGAGTTCTGCAGTTTGTGGCTGTCATGCACAGGCTGTGTTGAGGAGCTTGTCTGCACTGCAGCCATTTTCTGCTAGGAATCAATTCTTACACTATGCTGTAATTTCCTTTCTGTAGGGTTATGGCTTGGATGTGCCATCATAATTTAGGTTTTGGTCTCATAAGGGCTGTGCTGCCTCAGCAGTGGCTGCTTGGCCACTCTGAGACCTTGCACATCTTGCCTGTGAGCACCCGTGTGTGACTTCTCTGCTACTGGGAAGTGTTGCTGAAAGTTTCTCAGTCTTCTCAGTTGTTGAGTCTGTTTAAGTAAAACACACGTTTTTCTGTTGATACGCTATTTCAGTGAGCTATATTAAAGCCTTTCTTCTGTCTTTCTGGGAAGCAAGCTTGAAATGGGGGAAGAGAATTTCGGAGTGGGGGGCTGGTTTTGCCTGAACTTGGACAAATGTTGTGATTTCTCAGTAGCTGCAGGGGTTTCTCATTTATACTTTGCCCTTGTGCAGAGTTCATAAAGGAAATCTTTAGAAAGAAATTATAACTTTGATGAGTTCTGTGGCAATTAGGAGCTTTAGCCTGAGTCATGTTCAGCTACCCTATGGCCCCAAGCAAAAGACCTAAACTTGGCTCTGAGGCCAGTGAGCCAAACCAGAGGAGCTGTATTGTGAAATGGGCTAGCACGGGGTTGGCGTCAAGGAAGTGTGATCCAGCCCTCCAAAGATGGTTTTACCATGGCTTGAATTCGGCCCAAATGTACATTTTTAAGTGCAGGCAAGTCCTTTTTGCACTTGTGTTTAATTTCTTTCTGAGGAAGAGTTTACGTAAACTATTCCAGTCTAATTAATATCAGCTGGAAGCCAGCTTCTCGCATTTTGTGCCTAATTATAAGTGTATGTTAAACTGTGTTTGCTACCCATGTCAATACGTTACTGGTGAAATAAGGAACAACCATGAAGAAGTGTTTTTGAAACGGTCTGGCAGATCCTGCATGTTCGCTGCTGTGGGCTTCGTGGCAGGAGAATCCACCTCCTGCTGAGGGAGAATAACTAAATTTAAATTTTCCAACCATGAGCCCTGTGAAGCAAAGTTTCCAAACCTCTGCTGGGCCAGAAGATGGAAATCTATGTCTGAATTTGGAGAGTAAATAAATAGAGCTGCCTAGGAGCTGCCCAGGGGCATGTGAGGGGTGGTTGCTTGGGGTTCGTTGTCTCCCAGCCCCATGCCCCAGGGAGGAAAGCAAGGGTTTGTAGCTACTGTTCTCTGGTAAAATCTTCCATAAGAAGATTTGGAATGAACTTGGGTGACTTTTAGCACGAACACTCGAGCATTGTTTCAGCAGAGTGGTTTTTCTCTTACAGACAGTTGCATGTGGCATGGCAGCAGAGCCCAGTGCCTTCCCTTCCCCCTCGCTGGGCTGGGCTGTGGCATCCCAGCTGTGGGAGGGATGTGTGGCCACCTTACAGCTCACTAGTGTTGGTGCCCATCTCTTTGCAGCCCAAGCTGGCACCTTTGCTCATCACAGGCAGACTTCTGTGAAATTTGCTGTGTTTATGACAGCCATCGAAGTCTGTAAACTGTTCTGAGGCGCATGTACAGAAATAGCTGTTTTCCCAACTCCTTTTGGGGGAGCTGGAAGAGTGGTATTGGACAACAGTTTGCACGGTCCTGACAAAGCAGCCTTTGTTTTCTGGGGAAACTGGGGGATCACAGACAACAAAAGAAAGTGGTTTGCTTACCTGTTAGACTTTTTATTTTCCTGCTGTCTTAACCCAGACCTTACCTGAATGGAGGAGAATCTAGTTGTGGTCATATCTGAGAGCAGCAAGCTCTTGGGTGAGTGAGTCTATGTCAAAACCAGTGGAGGATTCAATAAATCGGTGTAACCAAGCAAGAAAAGAGACAAGGATAGTTATAGCTGGAATGCATTTAATCTGAAGCTGGCATGTGTATAATTTTATTCATCCATCCGCAGATACGACCTAAAGGTTATATCCGTATATATTGCCGAATACTTAACATTTTTGTAGATAGTGATTGAAACTTGGATATTCAGGTGGGATGACAAATAACTGCTGCTTATGGCCTGAAGTCAGATTTCAGTTGGCTTTTCTCTTTATTTCTGTTCTGTGCAGTACTTTCCAGCTTCCCAGGGCATTGAATTCAGGTCATGTTTGTTAAACACCAGCTGTGGTTACAAGTGCTCTAGAAGCACTTTTATATCCTGTTCTGAAATCTGTGCCCTTCTATGAAAGTCCTTCCTGTTTCCCTCATTTGCCTTTTGTAATACTTCATATTAGGATTTGGGCAGTGTTTGTGCTATTTCACGCATGTTCACGTGTACATATTTACACATACAAAGTGTTTTGATACTGTAGATGTACATGTAGCAAGACCAGCTTGGAGAAACTGAATGAGAGAACTGGAGTCAAAGTTGTCATGGATGGACTTTGAATTTCTTAAAATAAGTTGATATTTGCTTCATTGCACCCTTTTTCTAGCAAGCCTGCACACTACCACTGGGAGAGGATCTGATAGAAATGGTATAATAGGACTAAACCCTTTCTTGATCTAGGAAGCTGCAGAGTAACTCAGACAAGCAGCAGAGCTGCTGATTCTGCCATCTTCTCTGTAGCACTTTACTATTCTTGTTCCTCTAAATGTTGACTGAGAAACTTCTTTTACTTCTTTTTGTAGGTTGGTGGTTTGTGAGCACAGCAGAAGAGCAGGGATGGGTCCCTGCTACATACCTGGAATCCCAAAATGGAACCAGAGATGACTCTGACATCAACACATCTAAATTTGGGGAAGGTATGGAAAGCTTTTTGTTACCAAGAGAAAATTGGTATTCACTTGCTTTATGCTTTTTCCCCCAAGTGAGAGCTTCTAACTGGAAGAAGATGCATGATAGAGCCAGACGCCATTGAAAGGAGTGATATTTAACTTTAATGGTTGCTTCTCATTAATTTCCTTTAAATTAATCTTTGAAACTAGTTTCACTGCTGTTTGCTGTGGTCTGTGGTTGTGTGGAAAGATAATTTTTTTTTTGGTATGGTCTCATTCTGTTAAAAGTGAGATGCCATTTGTCATGTATATGTATTTAGCCACGCTGCCTTTTTTTTTATTATTTTTTTGTACTAAAGATGCTTAATTCAGGTTCCAGAAATGCAATAGTTCAGCATCACATGTTCCTCAGTTCCATTATGAAAGACTAACCACATCTTAATGGGCTTCTCATGTAGCAACTGTGTACAAAGGACACTTTTATTATGATTTGCTCCATTCTAGTGAATCTGTTGCTAAATCTCGGTGCTCTTGACGTGACACTTAGGTAAAATGTATGTGGAAACTCAGCTGACCTTTCCTTAGCACAGGCAGGAGGCTTAGAGATGTGTTGGGGTGACCATCTGCCCATTAAATTAGCACATAGGCAACACAGAACTTCGTGCTGGGCTCCAAGGGTGACATCTGCAGCTTATTGAAATCTTTTTCTCTGTAACTCATTTTTCCCTGCTCAAGTCTACCCATATCCTGGTTTAGAGACAGACTGGCTGTAGACTGGTAGGCCAGGAACCAGTCTGGTATGATGCAACATCTTAGCGGATGCAAAAGCAGTGAGTAAAGTTTCCCTGTTATTAAAGAACAAAACTTTACTGCTCTGGTCTGCAAGCACTGAAGAATGCCTTGTCTGTTGGTCTGTAGCTTCCTCCCTTTTCCTGACTCTTAAATATGGTGCCTGCTTGACAGCCTTATTGCTTAAACTGCTTTCATTTCAAGCTCTCCTCCTCCTTCCATGTTGCCCTCTGCAGTGTACTCTGCACAGGGCTGCTGCCACACAGCAGTCTGTCCTGGGTAATGGAAAATCCGTCAAATATTCCTTATCTCCTTCCTCTCAGGCCCTTTTAATCCATTACACTGCTCTCTTCACCTATGGTCAGCAGTCCTGCTCCCTGCCTTACTCCAAATCCAGATATGCTGAAACCTGAGACTGCCCTTCCCTTTCTGCTCAGTTCCATCTCAGTGGCAGATCTAATTGCATAACCTCTGCAGCTGCTTTGATGTGCCCCAGCTTTCGCTTGCTTTTTAGTAACTTTGGTTTATGTTATTAACCATCTAAGCTGAGACTCCCTACATTCTTTGTTTCTTCCTCTCCAGTTCTTCTTTACTTAGGCTATTCTTTTCCATATGATTATTTCATAAGAGAGGAAAGAATTACTTGGATTCACTGTCTTTGAAAAGGTGTGTCAAAGTGAATGTACTTAGAAAACTTGCCAGCTCTCTCCAGGTAGGCAGGAGAAAGGGGCTCTGATGTATCTGAGGAGGAAGGCACTTTTAGTGGATTAAGTGCCTTAGCCCAGAAATTTAGAGCTTATACAAGTTTCAGAGTGACTCCAACAGACATTGACTTCCTGTAACTGTGCAATTTCTGCTCCCCCAACTTTGAAAGAGCAGAAACACTGATGTAGGGAGCTTTGTGTATCAGCCGCTTGTCCCTCCCCATTTGAACAGGCCTGGAACAAGTCCATAAGCCAGGCAAACCCAGAAGCCTGCTCTGCTGTGGCAAGCCCAGTAAAGATAGGGGGGTGCTGAACACATCTTGCTAATAATTCTGCCTCTACATCGCAGTAGTATTTCCATGTGTCTCTGTTTAAATAGTCTGTTCCCTGAGGAAGACAAAAGTGTTTCTTCCCTGCACCTGAGCTTGCACAACATTTTCGTCTGGATGAAGGCAGACAGCTGATTGTTACCTGGGCCTGTGTTTAGAGCAACACCATCTTGCAAGGCTTGGAAAACAATCAGAAAGCAATCTAAAGAAACATTTAACAGCTACAGGAGCTGATAAAGTAAACATGTTAAAATAATCTCTGGAAAGGTGTAGACACTTGTTAATAAGCAACCTTTCTGGTGACTGTGGCATGACCAACCAAGTCCATGTCTGGGATCAAATGGCAAAATTCAGTATTGTTAAGGAGGAAAAAACCCTGGCTCATACAAAAGCATCATTGTGGTATAAAAGGGCTGTCACTGGGGATGGCCATACGTTGTGAGGACACGGTGTGGTGGATCTGTGACCCACTGTTTTCAAGGGGTATTCCTGGATGGCTAAATCTTCCAAACTCCCAGTGTGAGAAGGAGCAAGCTGACTGTTCTGTACTGACACCTTAAGCCAGTTTCTACCCCTTCTGCACCCCTCCATCGTGCAAGCCTTTACCTTTAGCATTTCAACCCTTTTCCTCCTTTCTTGTATAGAAACCTCCTAACACAGGCAGCCTTACTGCAGCTTCTCTCTGTGCTATAATCTGTGTGTCTGGTGAGGTGTCCTGTGTTGTCTCTTGTGTAGCATGTGGGTAACTGGCAGTCTAATGCCCTGTTGATTTGGGGAAAGTCACCAGGTTAAATCTGCTCATCTTTTGTCCCTCCATGGGCTTCCAGAGGATCACTGATTTCCATGAGCCAAAACTACAGCTATCTATAATCTTGGGACTCAGCTCGTCTGAAATTTTGTGGTTGGTGTTTGACCAACATGGGATGAAAGGGGAAGTACAGAGTACCACAGGCTAGACACTGTACCTGTTCAACACCATTCATCACACCTCCACTGAGGGTGGTGTGGAAAGGTTTGGGCCTTACAGCAAAGGAGAAATTGAGGACAATAAGCTGGATGTAAAAGTCTGACAGATACCAAGGACAAAAAGTCAAAAGTCACTCTTTGGTGAAGTTATTTTTTTCTTGTCCAGCTAATGATTTCCCGATGAAATAATTTTGCTGTGCCTGATTGTCTGCAGAACACAGTTCTAGAAGACAACGGTGTCTACTCCAGTATAAGGCTATATTCCCTAAATAAGTGCACATATGCAGTATTGAATTATTATTAATGATGTAATATCAAAGTTTATGAACAGCTTCCCACCCTCACTAGCAAAATGATTGTGTTTGCACTTCAGCTATCACTACCTTGCAATATTTTGCATTGCTCTGCAGCAGCAGCAAGCACCCTTGCAGTAGTTGCCAAATTAGGATGGAAGCCCTTGAATGGAAAAAATGGAAGTGTTTGTCTGTGTTTCTGTGCCAGTCTAATGGTTCCAGTGTCTTTCATACCTGTACAGGCAGAAGAAGAAACTGAGTACAGATCTAAGTATGTGGTCCAGAAAACAAATGGTGTCCTCTGTGCACAGCTGCTCTCACAGTGCCATTTCCATAAGTGTCTTGTCTTTGTTTATACTTTAAGCATAAGTTTTTGTTTGAGTGTGTAACTAATACTCAGTCTGGACTTGTTAGCTTCTTGAGCCTGCTCAATAATTGCAAGGTTAGTTTTTTTCCTTATATTGTAATCTCCATATTAGAAGTTTTGATCATGAGAACCAGCTGTGGCAATGAATGCAAGTCATGTCTTGCAAGCACATCAGACACTTTTCACTTGGGTTCAGTTCCTGAGTGCTTCTGTTATGAAGGAACTTACATAAGAGTTTGTGGGTTTGTTTATAGTGTGATAATTTTGCTTAGAGAGGTTTAGAGCCCTGTTGGGTTTGATGTCATATGCAATAGGCTGAATTCCCCAAAGATCATGCAGCTGAATTAGGAGATGCAACAGCAATGATGATGTGTCCTGCCACTGCACTCTCCTTGGACAAGTTGTCTTTCCTTGTTTTGGAATGTGTATATGTTTTTGATTTTTTTTTTTATTGTAAGTACTATTTTTTGAGAAAAGCCAGTAGCAAGAGTGGCAATTTGTGACAGTTCTGGGTGGCTCACATCGCTCAAGCTCAAGAAGTTAACTTGTTCCACTGTACTGTATAAACTAAAACAAAACATCTGCATCCCACCTAACCCATTCCCACTAATGAGACCAGTGCTTGTAAATACCATGTTTTGTTTTTATTCCTCACCCTCCCATCATTTTTTTTTCTTTTCTTCTTCCTTTGTTTTGTTTCCATCCATGTTCCAAACTAGTTTCTAAGCGACGCAAGGCTCACCTGAGGCGCCTGGACCGGCGATGGACGCTGGGCGGGATAGTCAACAGGCAGCAGAGCCGAGGTGAATTCATAGCTTCCTATGGCACCAGCCCCTCAGGGGGCACCAAAAGCCACGCTGCAGCTTCAGCTGTTGTGTGTCGGGACCTGCATCTTTGGCACTCTGGTAGTGAAGGGCCGAAGCTCCAGAATTCAGATGTGGATTTTGTACATGACAGCTTGAGGGTGTCTTGGAGCCAGGATTAGGCACCCCAGGAGCTGGAGGCTGGTAACCAAGGGTAGCTCTGCAGTCTGACTCCTTGTGCTGTTGGGGAAGCTCACATCTGTTGCGTTTTAACTTTGGGCATATTTGTCCTCAGTCTTTCCTACCTCAGTAAGGACAAGTGATACTTTCAGAGCTATTAAAATGAGTCAAATGCCAAAAAGCCATGGTCAGAGATGTACGCACTGGAAAAGTGAGTGGTGTGGAAAAATGAAAATCATTCCAGTTTCAGTCCTCTCTCTTCCTTGCAAGCACTGCTTGGTACTAAAGAGAGACTTGAGAACTTTTGGGAGTTTTTGTCATCATTCCTAGTTGTTTAAAATACCGCCAATAGCAGCATTTTGGTTGGTTTGTTTGGGGTTTTTTTAGCTTTTGCTGGTCTAACAGTGAGTATGGCAGGGTAGGGGGAACACCTTGTGTTTGGGTGTAGCTGTGTTTGGGTAAAGTCCGAGGAGCCTTCTAAACCAAGTGTTTCTTAAGTGCAGGTGAATCATCTTTCCTAGAGCACAGGTACCCCTATCTATCTACTGCTCCACTTGCAAAATCATGCAGGTGTGTTCATTGCACTTCGAAAAGGAAAGGGCGGACAAAGCACCGTTTGCACCTCTGTGTAACTTTCAGACAACCTTACTGAGGGAATGGATCCACATGTAAGCACGAGAGATGATTCCCAGTTGATGGAAAGGTGCCTTTTCCCATTAAGCAGAGAATGTACTTTTAAAGTGGCAAATTTACCTTCTGGATTTGATGATGGTACTGTGTGCAGACTCCTGTGTCTCAAGCACACCCAGCTTTTCAGTGACACTTTAACTTTGTTTCAAATTATTATTGAGGAAACAAAACCAATAAGAGCTGTGTTCTTCCTGCCATAGCTTGACCCTGCAGTAACTGGAACTACTTCCAGAAGACAAGGTCTTGCTTCTCAGCCATCTGAAGCACTCAGCACTCTGAAGGCACCAAAAAACCCTCATAAGCATACATACTGTCTTGAGAAAAAAAAGTCTGCTCATTTCTGTGCCCCAACAGTTTGGTCCCTACTTATTTTGCTTTGTCAAACTCTGCCAGATGCTTCCTGGCAATTTAACTGGGAGAATTTATGGGAATCAGTTTTCTAAACAATTTATTTACTGGTGAAAACAAATGCATTCTTTCATATTCATACAATATTGCAAACAAAGCTCCATAAAATATTACAACTGCATAACCAGTCCCTTAGCAGTCAGCTGATAAGACTCAAGGACCTAAGTTGCATTCCCAAGTTTTCCCTCTTGCATTCTGATGCCCACCATCTGTGTGCATCTTCTCTAGACCTGCCCTCACCACTGTCAGTGTTCTCCCTGGCAGTCTTCCCCACTACAAGCTCCCCTAATTCTTCCATCCTTGCCTTTTTCTTGCTTCACTGCAGTTTCTTCCCTATTAGGCCCAAGTAGGGCTGGGGTTTTGAGTGTGTTGGAGAATGTGTGCTTTATCTCAAACTGAATCTTGGCACTTGAACTTGGCACAAACTTCAGCAATCTATGATTCTGTCCAAGGTTTGGGGCACCCTCTGTGACTGAGCTGCTTCTATAAGGTCTCTCCAATGTATTTCAGCCACAGCTAGCCAGGCTGGCTAAAAATAACCTGTTTAATGTCATCAGAAATGATAGGTTAGGGAACTCTTACAAGAGCAGGCTTATTGGAAGTAAAGAAAGTGATTTGAATAAATGGGCACAAGTTGGAGACAGTGGCTTCATGATCTGGCAGAGCTGCAGCCTGTACAGACATCTACGCCTTCCAAACTGCAGTTGTTGAAAGTATGAGTCTCTCTGGGTGTCCAGCCTGCTGTTCTCTAACAGAGTACAGTTTATATGAGGTCAGGAGAGATTTTTGCCCTTCTTCCCCTCCCATCCCAGCCCAAAGGACTTCTAGTAAGGCCAAATTTGGGTGGGTTTGCACTGAAATGACATGAAGTGTACATATGCACCCCCCTGCCAACCTTCAAGTCCTTGCTCCAAAGCACAGAAGAACTCAAGTTGTTCAAACAGGAGGTTGCCAGAATTGTTCAACACAAGCAGAACAGCTTCCCCTTCCCCACTTGGCCTCTTCCTTGGAAACAAACTCAATTAAGCATTTTGGCTGAAATTCTTCCCACCCAGCAATATTCTGCTTGAAATACTCCCTGCTGCTGGAAGGGTTAGCTCCAGGAGTTCACTGGAGTTTAAAAGCAAGCTGTAAAGGATGCCTTCCTTGTATTTACGCTTGGGTACCACTAATAAGCATTTTTTATCAGCTAGGTCTGTGATAGAATCGCTTTAAGGCCAGAACCAAAGGAATTAAGCATTGTTTCTGAAGGGCAGAATTTTTCTAAGTGATTTGAATGTTAAAAACACCGGGAAAGCCTGAGTGCAGAAAGGAAGGGTGTTTGCTTCCCTGTTAGACTGCCTGATGGGGGAGAATTATTAGGGGTAGCATATGGTTTATTTATTTCTACCCTTTCCAAAGCCATTTGAGGAGGCTAGGCATCTCTGACCTCCAGATATTTGGAAGCAGTGTTACTGGGTCTGTGAATAAGAAACATGAAAGACAAATTATTGAATATCATGGTAGTGCTCCTTTTTTAAAGCTGAAAAAAATCTGCAAAGGAACAGCTGTAGTCTGTTTCTACAAAGAGAAACAGATGACTTTTGTCGCTGAACTTTTCTCTTTAAAATGGTCTGTGGTGTGCCCAGATCTAAGAGATTACATTGGTTTATGTTTCTTATGTAGCTGCAAAGCTTGCGTTTTTTCTAATGTTAAATGTGGTACATTTTCTAAACTTTTTCCTATACATTCTGAAACTCCGGTAATACAAATATGGGTTGTGAGGAGAGGCCTGAAAGTTTGTAGTTTTCCTCAGTCTTGACGCTCATTAGACCTGCAAACTACAGAGTTCTTGTTTTGTACACAGTTAAATCGTAATTCTACACCTACATTTGTTTGGAACTTCCCCTGGAAGGGAACTTAGTATTGTTTACAGGCTAATTTAATGAAAAGTCATTTGTGCTTTTACAGTTTGATTGGTAAAATTGGGAGGTTACATGCCTGTCTTCTATGCTAAATATCTGACCTAAGTTATTGCTGCTTTAGTTTTATGCCCAGTGCTTTCAACTGGAGCTGTTACAATGCAGGAAAGCACTTAAAAGTTACTCATACCAACAATATAGTGACATGCGGGCTGAATTTCTGCCAAATGAGCCTATTATTTAGGAGTAGCTCCTAGCACAAGGAATAAGCTATTCATTGAAAGAGTTAAAGTTAGAACTTCCCGCTGCTTGCCTATCTTAGGGAGAGAGGGAGCTTGATGGGGAAAGACAGACAGTGTGTAGAGAGAAGGCAGCCGTGTAACCCAGTGGTCTTGGTGCTTGAACCTCATCCTGAGTTGGGTCTTGATACTGGAAACCCATGCCCCAGCCCAGGTGGATGGTTCTGCAGCCAGTTTTGTACCTGTGGAAAGAGCAATTGATCAGTACTGGTAATCCAGCCTAGCTGATGAGCTTGTGCGCTCTTTCCCTTTCCTGCATCTCACCAGAGCTGCTCTGCCCTCTTTGGCAGCCCCCTTCATGGGACTTCTCCCTTTGTTTCCACTCTTCCCTGCTTGTGCTTGATGGTGATGAAGTGTTTGTCACTCACAGCAGAAGTCTGTGAATGACATTGCTGTGTTAAATCAAACCAGCACAGAGCAGCTTCAGACTTAGTTTGTTTTCTCCTTTGGTTGGGGTTTTTTTTCTCCTTTTTTCTTTTTCTTTTTTTTTTTCTTGTTTTTTTTTTTAATTCTGTTCTCCAAGGAAAGTAGTAAATGTTTATTGCTCCGTGCTTGGTTGAAGTCAGAGCATGCGCAGTACAAAACTGTTTAGAAGAAATGTCATTATTGTTGTTTTCTGTCTGTTGTCACAAGGTTTTCTGTTATTTAAAACAAAAAAGGGAGGGAGGGGAAGAGGGACAAAAGCTGAAGAGCTTCTGTCTGGAGATGAACACATTTGATAACTGTGGACAGTCATTCTCTCTCTGCATATTTAGGCAAGTAAAACAAAGTCCATGTTGAATTAATGCATTGCTTTCTGGAACAGCAAGACTTTTTCCAGAAGCAGGTCTGACAAAGGGGGGGTGGAGCGGAGGAGTGGGGGAGGGCAAACGCAGACTGCTGACAGAGGGGAAAGTATTTTGAAAGAAAATTCTTCTGTGGTTTGGAAGATGTAGGTTTGGGGCTGTTGCATTTTGCTGAGAAATCATTAATTGGCTAATTTCTAGCCCAGTTCCCCCCTATTCCTACCCCTGCCGGCATATCAAACCATGATGGGGTCACACAAAGTTGGGGGCATGTGCAAGCACCAGCTGAGCAAAGGAAATGACTCCCTTATTTGGTTGGCTCCTGAAGTGCTGCTGATAACTTCCACCCTTATTAATGGAGACGGAAAAGAGCAAACTTACAAAATAGAGGTGAAGGATAGGAATGCAAAATGGGGCGCTCAGAACTGGGAAGCAGAAATGTCTCAGCACTGGCCCTTTGCCTGGGAAAGATGAGACTGATTGTGCAGGGCTGGAAACGTGCGTGGTATTTCAGCTGCTTAAAGGCAAGGCTTCTGTCCTAAATAGTTTACAGCCTAAACAAAGAATCTGTGCATCAAAGGAACGTGGGCAAGTGGCAATTTGGCATGAATCTTATTGCAACCAAAGGGGTTTTCACAGTGTAAAATTATACTTATTCAGTATTTTTAAAAGCTTTTAGAGGAGGACTAAAACTAAGCTTGTTTGGTAAGGCAGGAAATCGGGGTAGGTAAGGCTTATTTTAGGAAGGATTTGAGAGTTCCAGGTTATTTGATACCACTGAGGAAGGAGCCTGCTCAGGTTGATGAGGCATCATATGAAAGGCATGAGGCTGAGTGGGGAAAGATCACAGAATTTGAAGGAGTGGGAAATGCACGGACATGTGAGTGTGTGTAGTAGGATATTAAAGCAAGGCACAGCACACAGGCTTGAAAATTGAAGATGGAACAACTGAATGGGGAATGCACTTGGTAGGAGTCTGGTTAAAGTGCCAGAATGCTGCTGTGCCAAGAGCCTTCTGCAAGAGCAGTGTGTGCTGAAAGGCTGGGAAGGGAGCAAAGCAGGCAGGAGGTGGCTGTAGTGGCTGTGCAAATGAGTTGTTGAAGGGCTGGATTGGGGCTTTGGCAGTGAGGAGCAGCAATGGTGGAGGACTTTGAAAATGTTGGGGCAAGTCTATCACCTTGGTGATAGACTAGGAGGAATCTGAATTAATCAGTGCCAAGGGAATGGGGAATATCGAATAAGGAAGATTTGGAAAGCGCTACTGAAGCTCTGTGTTACAACTCGAGCAGTAAAACCATAGGTCTGCTTTCCTTGACCTGACATTAAGTATAAATCCAGACAGCCAGAGGAGGCACCAAGTTGCCTTTTCAAGACACCTCATAACTTCAGCGTAGAGTGTGTGTGTGCACAGTCACACATGTAAAATATGGAATTCTGGTTTGACAGATGGGATTGGAGGAGCCTCACAGACTGTCAAGTTCAATGTCTTGCTTTCTCAGCCAACTAGGTACAATTTCTTCAGTAGGGAATGGAGCTTCATCTTAGCTGTCCTGAGGTTTTTCCTGTGGGAGAGGTGTCCTAACAGGTCACCTGATATGGAAAATGCCATAACCAATGCCTAAAAATTCTTCTGAGATTCCCCTTTTACTACTTGACAGAAATACATCAGGTGAAGCAAAAGAAAACTTACTTGGAAATAGTTTGCTTAAAGGGAATGTGTTGGAATGTACCCAACTGCTCACTATTTACAGGCTGCAATCCTACATAAAAGGAAAAAACACAAAGCACAGTTGTCAAGGTCTGCGATTATCCAAAAATAATTGTCATTGACATTATGTCCGCCTAAAATTTAAGAAGTCAAATGTATCATCCGTCATTTTCTGCAGCCAGTATGTTGTATCACAGCCAGTGAACAGGCTGGGCAAGACAGAAGAAATATTTCAGTCCTCATTACACTATGACTTCAGAGGTGACCTGCTGCTACTTGATGAGCATTGCCAAGGTGCTTACAGGTCATCTTGCTCTGCTGTAAAGCATATCAGGTTTAATAGCTGTATTATAAATTCTTTTTATGTGAAAAGTTGCACTTCATTAAGCTGCATCTTAAAATGGGTGGGACAAGAAACATGGGCATGCTTAAACTGTCCTAGCCAGGTTTTAGATCAAGTTTTGTATAGGTTGCCTTGATTCTGCTCTGCATTCAAACACTGGTTTTAAAGTGGCTATTTAGTTCTAGAGCTATTGCTGTTTATGTATAGGAAAGGCCTCAGCTTGGCAAAACACTGTGATGTTGCTGGAGGAACACAAAATGGTTGTGTTCTTGGTTTGGTGGGGGTTTTTTTTTGTTTTCTTTTCTTTTTGCTTCTTTTGTCTTCTCCTAGTGGTTATGGAAGGACATTAGGTGTTAGCAGCTTGTGAAAACTGTCACCATAACTCTCAAACAGCAGTGATTTCCCTGTACCAGATCTGTTGTGTACATGTGTATAGAGCATGTAGTGTATGTGGCTGTAATGCAGGGCACTGTACAGCTCAAATCCTCTGTCCTGTGTATGTGCACACCTTCCAGCTGGAGAGCCATACCTGTGCTACATTCTCTGGGGGGAAATCTTTGTTGCTAGAAAAAGCCCTCTGTAGTATTGTGGGCTGTTCCAAGGATGTAGGTACTGTTCTCTGCTGTCCATGCTGTTTTCCCAGTGATCCACCAAGATCTGTCCCTATATTTTGGTCCCAGTTCTCTACTATATTTGTTCAGGAGTTTTTAGGTAGAACCAGAGCAAAATAGAAGCCTGCCTTTATTGGGGAAGGAGGAAAGGAAAGAGGAGAAAAATAGATTGATAGGGATTTGAGTTTTTGGAATAAGTAGTGAACTGAGCACTGGGCTGCCCGGAGGGCTGGGCAGAGCACAGCTACAGCAGCATGGTATGAGCTGGGTAGTTGAAATAGTGCAAAAATCCTGGTTGTGCATATTTTAAATAGTGTCTGTGTCTGGGGAGGAGAGAGAATGACACATCTTAATCCTTTCCTTCCGACCTAAGTAGGTTGCAGTTGGATAATGCATGATGTGACAGACTTGTCTGTCTTAGCTCTTTGCCAAACGGGCTTTGTTTCTTCATGTGTGCTTTGTTCGGATTTAGGATTGCAGCTCAATTTCCAGAGAGGAACCTCCTTCAGCTCAGCTGGGGAAGGTGTCTTTGACCTGCAAATTAGCAGTAAAGAAATGTGAGTGAAGTTGGCTAATTGAGCAATTAATAGATTTCTGGATGTTACTCACTAAGAACAGAGCTGCCTTCTTGCCGTTTTCATCTCGAAGAGGATAGGACTTTTATCCCATTGTTTCTAAATGTAACCTTTTAGCTGGTGTATGTGCTTTGTAGCATGTAGTAAAGTTTATTCTGCCCACTTGACCTCAACACTGAGGTTGATGTAACAGAAGATTCGGCTGGGGAATACAAAATATCCTTCTGATTACCTTTTTTTTTTTTCTGGTAATTCTTACGTCAAAACCTAATGAACCAAAATAATACGCTTTTGTATTCTCTGTAGATCTGGGCATATAACTTCAGTAGTAGGTCTGGGATGGTTCACTGACTTCTGTTTTATACTATTGCCTGTCACAGAAGCTGAATGAAACCAGCATGATATATCAGATTTGTAAGTGTAACTCAGAGCAGCGTCATTCTACTGTCTGATGCTCTGCTGATTCTCTCATGAAACCATTTATCTATTTTAAGTCTTTACAGTAACTTTACGTATCAGTCATGAAGTGTCAAATATCTTCTCTTAAAGACTTTTGAATAATAATCTGATATGTTGAATACTGTTATCAGTCCTCTTCAGTGACAAATCCACTGAAAGCTCCCCTGCTCCCTTCAGCAAATCTTGGTTTATACAAAGTGTCCACTGGCTAGAGATAATCTTTGAGAAACAAAACAGAATTTACACTTTGATTACAAGGGCGCCGGTATCTCCAGAATACTGTTATAGTTACAAACTTCATGTATGTTTGTGGTATCTCCTGCAGCTTTGACAGAAACCAAACGCGTGTAATCTTGGAAATGTAATTTTTGCTGTCAAAGTACTTTGAAAGGGGAAATTGTAATGGTGGCTTCCTGGCTTTTATCTGTAGGCTTAAAAATAGAGCTGCTAAACAAAAAAACATTGTGGGACCTGCCTTTCTAGAGTGGATTTTTAACGCTTTTGATTGTCTTGCTTCATGGGAGATCTTTTTTCTCTTTTCTGTCCCTATTTCCATCCACTCACCTTTTTTGATTTCCTCTCTATAGGGAGGACTCACCTGAAGGGCTTTCCTCTCAAGAAGCAGTAGTCTTGAGTTGAAAGCCACAGGACTGAAGATGTAAGCAGTGAAAGTGCTTATGGACAGATTAAGGCAGTGGCAGTTCAGAAGGGCCTTACTGTTTCTCCTGAATGATCAGCCTCCAGTGCTGTTGGTTTTGATGGGTGACCACTGTCTCACATCCTCACAGAGAAGTTTGGAAAGTTGATTTGGAAGCTAGGAATGAGAACCCTATGCATGGTCATCTGCAGGAGAAGGGAAGCCACATCTCTGAGGAGTGAGACCTCTCTGCCCAGCAAGAGGAGCCAAATAGCTGGCTTTAGCTGAAGCAGAGCCTGGTGTTTGTGTGGAGGAAAAATAGAATAAACACAGCAATTTCTGTGGGAGTTGTAGTGGCAAGGGTGACTTCTGACAGCCTGGGTTATAAAGCAGCTTTGGTATGGGGGAAAGAAAAAAGAGGGCCTTCTTCCAAGACTCAGCATATATATGCTTAGCTCGGTATTACTGTCGTAGAAACATCCCTGGAAGTGTATGAAACAATGTGTATCTGGACAGAGCAGCTCTGAACTTTCCCTTGGCCCCTTCAGGGGCAAGATCGAGCTTCCCCGGGGGTCTTCTGCAGTTCAGTTTAGTGCTTTGCATGCAGTGGAAACCAGACATGTAGCTCCTTCTGCAGCAGACTTGAAAACAGAGGAAAAATTAGTCCAATTCTACCACATGGAGTGGAAACCTAGCTAGGAAAGCTGTCCTGTCCTGTGCCTTGGAAACTGGGGTTTCATTTGCCAGGTTTCATTTGTCAGGTCCCATCTTGTAGCAGAGTATTTCTGTAGGGAAGGTGTCATTATGCTGATGGTGCTAATTAAAACTCGCTGGGATTTCTTACCAGTGATAAGCCAGTGAAGCAGCCCTCCTAGGGGAAAGCAGCAGAGAGTCTTTTCCTCTTGGTAGCAAAGGTCTTGACAGATTTTGCCCCATCAGGATTAGAAGGATCCAAATGTGACCAGTCAAGGGGACTTGACTTCAGAGATGTAGCCTTGCTGAATTTGCTGCCATCAGATGCTCTGTCAACATTATTTTCCCCTTTCTGAGGTATTATTTCTTACTTTGTCTAGTAAGGGCTTGTTTGTATTATTTTTCATTAAAGTTTCTATGCTTCACCCAGCAACAAAATGCAGTTGAGCTACAAAACCAAACAGCTGCTTGGATCTGTTTTATTCTCTTAAAGCGTGTTCGCTTCAAGCTGCTGCAACCTGTTCATAGCTCCTTTGTTCCGCAGTGATCAGGCGCTTTGGATTCACTTCATTTCCTGCCCATTCCTGTGCACCGACAGCCCTCTATTTGTTCTTCCCTGCCTTGTGACTGCTGGTAGAAAGTGCTAGGAAGGCTGGCTGGGGTGAACTTAATTGCTTGCTTTCCCTGCCTTTAATCTAGCTACAGAAACTCATGCTGTTACAGCACGGTAGTTTGGGTTGAGGAGAGGGGTTTGGTGACACTTTCCGTGTCTGCTGCTGCAGAGGAAGGATGGTAGTTCAAGTTTTCAATGCCAGGTGTAATTTTTTAAGCTCCAGAGGGAAAGCTTGACCTTGAGTGTGATGGGAATGCTGCAGTAAAAGACTCCTGGGTAGGTGGAAGAAGATGTTGACAACTGTCTGTTCTGCTCTGCTTTTTGGCTTGCTCTCAGCAAGTCTGCTTAAAACCTCTGCCCAGCTGGGAAGGGGATAGATGCTGGAGATGAATAGGGATGCTGAGTTTTTGGCTCAAACACCATACTTGAAATCCAGTCTGTGCTTTTGAAGTGTGTCTCTTAGTTCTGGCCCTCCTTCACCGGTGTCACACGTGCATTTCTCTTTAGTGATGTTTAGCAAAAGTATGTTTGTAGAACACTTCACAACCCATGAATGCAAATGCTGTATCCTGTCATCTGCAAACCTCTTTTGTTCTTTTGTCACGTTTTTTTTCAATGTTTCAAGCTCATTGCTGTAGACCTACGCTGCTTGGGAGGTGCAAGGAGAGCAGTGTGCTGGGCCAGCCCCTCTGGGCTGGGGAGATGTGTCCCTCTGGGGATGCAGGACTCGGGTTTCAGTAACACAATGCTTTGTGCAGCCATGTGCGTGTGCAAAGAGCCAACTGGCTGCAGCTCCCGCGGTGACGCTCGGCTGATTTGGCAGCCGGATTGATTCTGTCAAGTTACAGTATGGGAGTTAAGTCCAGCTTCAAATCCTCTCCCTCACCCGCTCGAGGAACTTGGAGGGGGGGAGGGAGGCGGGAAGAAGGCGGGGGGAGCTCTCTGGGGACTTTGTGTCATTATTGGCATGGAAACGTTTTGTGATTATCAGCAGCAGGGTAGTGGCGAGGGGCTGATTATCTGTCATGTCGTCAGCATAAATAACCAGTGGGCCCCTGAGCAGGGCTCCGCCTTTTGTAATGGCTTCACGTAATCGCTGCACAACAGTTTAAAAGCAAGCAGTGCGGAAAAACAGCTGGACTGATCCTGACCCTAACTGATGTTGCCTTTTCTCCCCTCACTAGAAGAGAAATATGTCACTATCCAGCCGTACGCCAGCCAGGGGAAGGATGAGATTGGGTTCGAGAAAGGGGTCACCGTGGAGGTCATCCAAAAGAACCTGGAAGGATGGTGGTACATCAGGTAAAGATGCCGTGCAACCTGCAGAAACTGTGACCATGAGCTTTTCTGATCATTCACTGAATGTTAGCATTTAAATCATTCTGTAGGTGGACAAGGAAGCCCAAATTGCTCATAATGCCTCTTGAAGAAATGTAAAGAAAAGTCTGAGGCGATATAATGGTGACTAAAGTAACACTACAGTCTCTGCAAAGGCTGTGGACCATTCCAGTGAGGAAATGCCTTAACTTGCAGATTTAGAGGGTTTTTTTTCTTGCTTCAAGTTAAAAGCCCATATCTGAGTTAAGATCTGTGAGACCTAACAAGGCTTTCTGTTGTATGTAATTTTAATATGTTTCCAGTATAAGAGTTATTCTGCAACCTATTTAAATCTATTTATAGCAATGCTGAAAGGCTGATTGTGATCTCTTGAGCTGTTTAGGGCAGGTAGTGCTACTTTCAGCGATATGAGATCAGTTTGCCCTTTTGCAAGCTTACCAATGGTTTCAGCTAATTTGCTTTGATTTCTGTCTGTCCACATTAGATATTCCTGATGTAGAGGGACTGGATTCCAAGGGCAGGTGAAGTTGTCATTGTGTATCAAATTTTGTTATGTAATTGGAACAGCAGTCGTAGCAGAGAGTTTTGACTTAAGCATCTCCTTTGTAAATGCTTATGGAGAGACTGTAGGTTAGATATTGTCTCAGTGATGTAGGGTGTCAGGATGAGCACTTACTGAGAGCTTTCTTCATCTAGGTTCACACAGCATTCAGGTTGTAGTGCTCTTTCGTGGTTCTCCCCCTTGTCTTGGATCTGTGTGTGAATCTGGCAGTGCTGTGACATCTCATTTCTCTTTGAACAAGATATGATACAAGTAGCTTAAAAATGGACCTTTAGCTCTGAGCAGTGCAGAACATCTCATATCATCATCTTTTTCCATTCAACGTGTAATTATAGTGATTTTTTTCCTCTTTCCCTCTCCACGTCATAACTTGCTTTTGTTTGAATTCTGCTTGATTTATCGGCTATGAGTGAGGACTATGAAAATGCTGACTGAAGCAATGTTGTTGTTTTTCTTGATTTCCCTTACTTAGAAGAAAAAAATATCAGTTTTCTATCTAATGATCCCATGGAGCAAATAAGCTAATAAAGATAGCAGTGGAGCCAGGAAGGCACTCTAGATAGGAGGAACTCAAAAATGCCTGGGTTTGGTCAGGTCACATTTTTTTCTCCCTTAATCATCTACAGAAGTGGAATCCAAATTTTCAGATAGGTTTTCTGAGGGGAGAACCATTGCAAGACATCTCTAGTTTATTTTTGTATTCTCTTTCTGCGATGTAGCCTGGTTACTGCTGTAGGTTTCCCTTTGCCATATTAACACTCCTACATTAAGTTGAATTTTTTTTTCCCCTTTTCCTCACAGGCTCCTTTGAGTGAACCCAAAAGACCTATTTTTCTACCCACCAGGAGTGCCTTCTGGAGCATGGTGCCACTCGCTGCAGTGCTTTCCATGGCACCTTTGTTCATGGCAATCTGCTGGAAGGACAGTGGATGCCCCAGCCACCCCATGATAGTTGGGGATTGCAGCATGTGCTCAGCTTTTTTGTAAGAGGCATTTTGATTTGAGAAACCCCTCTTCTTGTTGGAAGATGAGTTATGAACTCCCCATATGTGTGACAAGCATGTGGGGTGTCAACTGCACTCCTCTCTGCTGCTTTGGAGCACTGTGCTACTTTCTTGCTGGAGGATTAAACTTTCAGAAACAGTTTTTTTCCATAGGCAACACTTGGAAATGTTGATGATGTGATCCATCCCTGCAAGCTGGTCCTTTGCAGCCTGGGTAGCTGATCTCCAGCTTGTTGTGCTGTTTGTTACATGTAAACTGCCCTGAACACTGTTAGGTGCCCCTCAGAAAAGGACTCCCTTCCTGCAGAAATTTGCTTCTCTGAGTATGGAGGGCCTTAGAAGCACCAACTCCTTCTCCTGTTCTGAGTGTGAGGGGAGAGGGAGCAGGAAGAGAATGCAGTTGGATCCTGGGCTGGATAACAGACTGAACACACTTCAGTGTGTAGAGATAAAAACAAATCCAGTAGTTTGTAAATGGAATCCACCTTAAAGACATTAGCTTGTTCCACCTTAAATATGTAATTTCTCCAAATTCTTGGCCATGTGCTGATCCTCATTTCCTGTCCTTCTTTTTCTTTTCTTTTTTTTTTTTCTTTTTTTTCTCTCTTTTTTTTTTTTATTTCCCTAGTTTGCTTCCCTCTGGAGTAATTCCAGTGCTCTGGAGCTGGAAAGCAGATGTGACTCTCAGACTTACAGAGGCACTTCTGACTTTTTTTAACATTCCTATGGTTTTAATCCATTTTTTCCTTCATGTAATATAAACAGGGAGTGTTTTGGAAGCATGAAGGAACCAAATCACTGCACCTAATTCTGAGACCCTTCCAGCTAGATGCTGTACAAGCTAGATGCAATATTGGTGTCTGTCTTTATTTTGCCCCACATGCATTATGACTTTAAAAAAAAAAAAAAAAAAAAAAAAAAAAAAACCACCAGGACTCTGGAGAAATGAAAAAAAGGCTCTGTCCTGGGATCCTGCTTACTGTTCTATTGAGTTCAGTAGATCTGTGCTTTCCAGTGTGGCGTTAGCATCTGTCATTTAGATCTTACTTTGCCTCCAGGTGATGGTAATAGATACAATCTTGTGGTGCCCAAGTGGACTGAGTGCAGGGCAAGTAAGTACCAATCTGCTAAGTAAAGCTTTTGTTATTTGCCTTCATCTTCTTCATTTTGTGAGCCTCAGCCCTCGTGAATGAAGCACAGCTGGGAGGTGCTGGCAGCAGTGAAACAAGGAGGAATCTAGGATGGGGTTTGAAATGTCTCCAGTAGGTTGTGAATATAAATGAAGGAAGGATACTTGTGATTCAACTCTTAGGATGTGAAATGAAAATTGTTACTGGTTCAGGACTCCTCTGAAACTGATTAGCGGTTGTTTTAGTTCTTTCGCCTATGAAATGGAGAAGATCAAGGAATCTTCTAAGATTTTCAAAGGGCTGAAAGATTACCAAGTTCAAGGACCAAGGTAAAAAATGTAAGCATATTTGACTTACATAAGTAGTTTTTATTTGTGACATTGCAGAAATAAACTGGTAGTTTCTGGTAACTGCTGCTCAGCATTAACTTGAGGTTAAATTGGCTAACACAGGAAGAAGTAGCCTACAACAGCCTCTCTTCCGAGGGTATGTTGCCCAGGGTTATTAACTGTCCATCTATTACTGCTGTTATTCATTGGGAGAAGTTATGTGAGATCAGAGGTGTTTGTAGCAGTGGGGTTACACAGGCTGCTCCAAATACATGCAGCTGGCAGGAGAACTAACAGGCCAGTACAGAACCTGCCTGTGGCTGCCTTTCTGATCTTAGACATGTTAAGTCTCCCACAAACTAAGATGGATGTAAACTGTTTTTTCTTGCTGATTTTGCACAATGAAGCTCTGTTGAAAATAACCTCTGGAACTGGAGTGCTCAGTGCCTTGGCCACTGTGTCTCTCTCACAGATGGAGACCTCTACACCTCCACATTGTATAAACTCAAAAATATCCTTTAAAAAACTTACTTGATGCAAAGGCAGCAGAGAGCATTGGTCAGTGGCTCTGCAAGAGGACTGTCAACTGCAAAAGGGAATGAAGCCAAAAGTCTTCAGGGCTGGAAAATGGCACTGGGTGATGCCTTGACACAACAGCAATTGTGGCATGTATTGAGGCCTTTTTTTCCTTTTCCTTTTTTGGCTTGGTTTGAGGCCTAGCAGAAAAGCCTCAAAAGGGACAGGATTGAATAGATCCAAACTGCTTCTTTAGACAGTATCACTCAGTGGATGCTGTGTATCTTTTTGAAGTCAAACCAAGACAGTACCAGATTGGTACTTCTTGTGAGTCTCCATGCATCAAACAAAGCTCTGAGCTGTTGGGATGCTTTCCTTTGACATCAGAATGGTTGGAAAAACTTGTCACTAAACCTCCTGAGCAGGAGAGATCCTACATCTTGACCTTCATGTGTGACAGAAGGCAGGTATGTAGGGAGAAGCGGAATCTCTAGTATCCTGCCTGGTCTAGGTGGGTGGGGAGGAGAAGGTAGGATTTTGGACAGAAAGATCCTTGTAGTCATTGCTAGAAGTACAACAATTGTATTTGCTTTTATACAGGAAGAGTAATAAAGAAGTCTAGAGAATCAAATCTACACTGCATTTTCCTGCTCTGCCTGTAAAGTCCCAGAGCCTCTATCAAATGTGTGGATGTGATGAGGGAGCCCAGGATGAGACTTGATGCAGACATCGCACTGGAAGCCTCAGAATCCAAGTGTTGTCATGACAAAGATGCTCACCTGCCAGGGAATGATTTGCTCATATCCCACATGCCCCAGCTCCTTCCTCTGCTGTCTAATGAGGCTCCCTTCTCAATAAAGAACCTTGGAGTCCTACTGTTTTAACCTTTTTATTTCCTGCAGATTTCCTGAGCACCAGGATTTTAATGGTGCCTGCTTTCCCACTTTACAGTTCAAATGCCTGCTTTGGGTATCTTGAGAGATTAAAGAGAGGAGGTTTTCAGTGACTCACACTGAAACAGCAAGTTAGGGTTTCATTAGGGAAAGCAGAGTTCATCCACGTGGTCCTCCCTGGAGTGTGATTGTAATCTGAAATCCCTGCTGAGGTGTTAGGAATGACAGGAGTTAGAAAAAACATCTTCCCTAAAGCCCAGCTGTAGAAGAATTACTTCAGTTTGAAGTGTATTGTGATCAGCTCAGGATGGTGTTTCGGGAACACACTCTGTATTCAGGTGTCTGTTCACATTTCCCAGTTTATTTCTTCAAATAGCCTCTAGCTTGCTCAGGAAAATGAGTCTCCATCAAAGCCATTTTTCCTTAGTCAAATTGTTTCTTGACCTTGCAGTGCGAGAAGAAGCTGCGGTAGTTTCAGGGTCTCCCATATGCTCCATGAGAGAAAGCTGCTCATGCAGAGCTGGGAGTTACGGAAGGAGGGCCAGTGTTCTTTGTAATTTCAGGGAGGGAGACTTGCACAAGGGTCTTAAACCGCAGGCATAGGTTCTCTGTACTGGGTGCTGTACACCCTTATTTTAGCCCATTTTCAATTTGAGTTGCCACTAGGAAGTTTAGAAACTATTAAAATATTTTACTCACTAGTTTGCTTTTTTGCTGTATGGGAAAATACTGTGTTTTCCTAGTACTGTCTAGGGGAGGCATAAAACGAACTGGTGAAGCTCCTTACCTTGTGTGTAACTACTTCTTGTCCAGAGAGATTCCTTTCTTAGGATGATTAGTGGCTTTCAACTACACAGTTCACTGCTGGCTCAGCTGACTTTGATATGTCTAATCAATTGATAATAAATGAATAGTATAAATAAATAGTATAATAAATGACCACAAAATCTTATTTGAGAACTACAAACTTTGTTTGATGTTGTCATCCATCACTTCTGCTTTGGCTGTTCTACCTGAAATGCATGAGAAGGCTGTGTTTGATGTGGTGGTGTTTCCTCTGGCCTCTGCAGGTATCTGGGCAAAGAAGGCTGGGCCCCAGCTTCATATCTGAAGAAGGCTAAAGATGATCTTCCATCGAGGAAAAAGAACTTAACTGGGCCAGTGGAAATCATAGGAAACATCATGGAGATCAGTAACCTGCTGAACAAGAAATCATCTACTGACAAGGAAGCTCAAGTAGAAAACGAGTCTGCAGAAACTCATATCACCAAGAAGGAAATCAGTTTGCCCATCCTGTGCAATGACTCTAATGGCAATGCCATGATGACTCCAGACAAGCAGGCTGCCAAACTGGCCCAGGGATCCCCAGCCATAGCAAGGATAGCACCACAAAGAGCTCAAATAAGTAAGGCAGTAAAGTAGTCGGTGTTTTCACGGGCTTGCAACGAATTCTTGTTCTCTACCTTTCAGGGCTGGCATTGCCTGTCAGCTAAGGTCTCACATGTCCTGGCCTTACAGCCACGTCCACACAAACAGACCTTTGCATAGTCTGTAGATGTATCAATGGGGACTCCAGAATGTGGTCCTTCACTAGTAGTGATAAAATTTAACTTCACGTTATACACGGGCTGGCTGGTGGTTCTTTATCTTAGCCTGCATGTGTTTACTTTGTTAATTTTTCCAGAGAAGAATACTTTTTTCCTTTTGAACGCTCTAAAATGTGCCCTTCTACCCCAGAAATGCAGATAATGTGATGGTATCTTCAGGTTGAGGAGACCAGCTGTGTCTTCTCTTGCATTTGTTCTGCTCTTTCCCTGGGGGCAAGTTGCTGTAATATTTTTACTACTTCATCTGCAAAATGCAGAAGCTGATGCTATTCTGTGCAAGGAATGGCAAAATACTACGAGAGACGACAGTGTGAGCATTTAGTGAATTATTTTTACTGCTGGGGGGAAAATAGGTATTAGGCCAGTTCTTTGTTGGCCAGTCTCCACTGGAGCTGGTCAGTTCCAGCAGAAAATACAATCCACTACTTTCTGGCAGTGATCTCCTCTTAAATTTGCTGGCTTAGCAGAGATGAATAGCTAAGCTACCTTGGTATTTCTAATATACCCTCATAGTTTCCTATCTTGTTTCATAGAGATGCCTTAAATATTGCAAATACTGACTTCCATTCTCAAACTGTGTAAAAATGTGAAGTTAAATAAACTCTCCCTTTTCCCTTTCCTGCTCAGGTTCTCCAAATCTACGAACAAGGCCGCCCCCACGAAGAGAGTCCAGTCTGGTGTGTATTGGTTTATGGTTTATCTTAGCAGTGGGTAGGTGTCCGGGTGCTTTGTGAGACTTTGTACAGCTGTACAAGGTGGGAGGGATATCTGAGAGATCCTTTATTTGCATGCCTGTTCATTTCATTGTTTAAGCGTTGAACAGACTTCAGGGCATCCTAATGATAAGTCAGGTTTTCTGTTATTCAAAATGTTGCCCCAACTAATCAGGTCTGCAGGGAGAATATGATAAAGCAGCTGTGTTCTGTGCATGAGCATTAAAACTTGTTTGGCTGACTCAGAAGTTTAAAGTCCCTCTGGGTGTCCTTAGCCCAGACTGAAACTTTTGACCTTCTCTTCTCTTAAGCAACCAGGAATGTTTCCTCTCCTCCTCTTGCTACCATCTTTGAGGTGGCTAAGCTTCACTCTTGTGTGTGTTTAAAGTGGCTTGGAATCCTCTGGAAGGATGTATGCTACAGGAATGAGACCCCCTATGATTTCTTATCCCCAAAGCTATAATTCTGGAAGTTTGTACCAATTTGAGATTAGAACTGTCATCTTCAATAGGAACTAATCAGTAGTGTATTTATATAAAAGTCGTGCTAATAGCTTGTTTATCTAGGCAATACATAGTGTTTAATCTTTGCTGTACCCTTTATGAGCAGTATGCGACTTGTAATTTTTCTGTCACCAGAGATGCTTCTTAACAAACTAGATGAATAGCATATTAGCATTTTCTTCCTATTTTTCTTTGCATTATTTTCAATTAGACTTTTTTTTGGCAAGACTATGACACTTAATCCCATGCTAAAAATAACAATGATATTATATGTGAAACCCTGAGCATATCTGCTGTTTCCAATTATCTTCATTTAATCCAAACCATCCTATTATCTGAAGGCATTTTATTATGCTGTGCTTCTGCTGTATTTCAGCATTTATAGTGGAGAAACATCCAATTATAACATTGTTAGACACGGTTCCTAAGGTGCAGAGATGCATTCTCTGTGAAATGACACATGCTGTGCGAGATGAAACATCTACTGTTAGTTACAGAAAGGGTATCTTAGAAATGGAGGAGTGGGAGAATAAAGCCCAGTATGTGGTTTGCCTTTCTCCCATTGATGGCTCAGGATCATTTTGTGTCTTTGTCTGTCCTGTGTCTGTCTGTGGATGCTCTGACCTATGGCCAAGAGATCCTGACAGAACTGCAGTTTTTTCCTAGAACCCTAAGTAGGGAAGTGTAGAAGCTGTGCAGCTTCTCCATCATCTAGTTGCCCTGCATATGAGCACTGTGATAATCTGAAAAGCTTTCAATATTGAAAATCCTGAGAGGACCCTTACCCCATTTATCACCTTAAAAAATAATTACAGCAAACTCTAAAATGTGGCAGCTTAATGTAAAGGCACTTAGCTTTTAGAGGAGTCTGGTATGCTGCCAGAATGGCTGTAAATAGCAGTGTCCCACTTCCCGTAGAGCCTTTATGAAGGCTGTGTGGGATTGAGTAGAGGTTCTGGGTCTGGTATGGGGAGGAACTGGAATTGTTTTGATCAAGTAGTAAAGTCCTTCCCTTGTAGCACTTTAGCTGGGCAAAGCTAGGGGATCTATGATATTGTCCTTGTTTCTTGCTACAAGAGATGCCCATTAGCTCATATCACTGACTAATTCAGATGGTTTAAAAAGTCCAGCAGCAGATTAAGAGCAATAATTCATTGGGATTGCATTTTTAAATGGTATATTTAATGATAGGCAGAATCTGTTAGGGGCCTGTTGCAATGCAATTTTCTGTAGTTGTGACGAGTCATCCAGAGCTGAGTCTTTCTGGACAAAATCTCAGCGTAAATGGGCTGCTCTTAGTGTGACTGGAATGGCAGTCTATCACCTCACACTTGATCACCCATGAGTAAAACATTCTACTATTCAGGTAAAGATTATCACAGTTTAATAGCTGGTGAAGGTGGCATGAAGAGTGAATATGTTGAAAGGCTTTTCTCTTTTAGTCCATATCAATACATCAGCTCCCACTCTGGAGAACTGGGCAGTTACCATTAGGAGGTAGCACAGGAAGAAGGAAGAGTCTTAGTGAATAAAAGCAATTTTTTTTTTCATACTGCTGTTCAGCTGACTCTCTCTTTGGTTTAAATGAACAAAGCATCCTATTTGCCGTAGGGTTTTCAGTTACCCAAGCCACCAGAGCCACCCTCCGTGGAAGTGGAATATTACACCATTGCTGAATTCCAGTCGTGCATCTCTGATGGCATAAGCTTTCGTGGAGGACAAAAAGCAGAGGTGAGCCTTAACAGTGTATCTGGAAAAATTGTAACATTTATCTGTTGCATGGGAGTGAATTGGATTGGAAGGGGAGGAGTGGAAAGCAGTGGGTTGAGATTTTTGTCTAAGTAACATGTTCCTTGTTACCTCTTAGGTTATAGAAAAGAATTCTGGTGGCTGGTGGTATGTGCAGATTGGAGAGAAGGAAGGATGGGCTCCAGCATCTTACATTGACAAGAGAAAGAAACCTAATTTGAACAGAAGAACCAGTACTTTAACCCGCCCAAAGGTTCCTCCCCCAGCACCTCCCAGTAAACCAAAAGACTCTGAAGAAGGAACAGCTCCTGGAGCGGTTTCTTCAGGAGATACCCAGGACTCTCCCCACAAGCTGAAATACGAAGAACCTGAGTATGATGTGCCTGCCTTTGGATTTGACTCGGAGTGTGAAGTGAGTGAAAGTCATCATGAAGAGGGCACTCCTGAAAAACGACTGTTTCAGCCCATCAAGCCCTCACCTGTGTCATCACTTCAGAAAGCTAAGTTCAAAGTAGGAGAGTCTTCAGAAGAAGTTGCTCCAGAGGAAGAAACCATCTATGAGAACGAGGGGTTCAGACGTTATGTGGAAGATGCTTTGTCCAATAAGGAATCTAGTGGGGATTCTGATTCTCAGAAAAGCTCCTCTCTGTCCTTGATCCGAAGGAATTCTCCGTGTTCCAGCTCTCCTAAATCATCACTTGTAAAGCTCAAGACAGACAAAAACATCCAGCCTGATCTTGGAAAATGTCACTATTCCAGGAACGAGGAGACAAAACCAAGATCAGCTTCAGACGTCGGCTTACGTAGTGTGCCAAGAACAGGCATGAAGAAAGATCCCGGGCAGAGTCCTTCCATCAGAGCAAAGCCAATTGTTAGGCCCAAACCCTTCCTGAACAAAGCAGACTCTCAGAGCCAAGAAAAGATGGATATTAGCACTTTAAGGCGTCAGCTGAGGCCAACTGGGCAGCTCAGAGGTGGACTCAAAGGTTCTAGAAGTGAAGAGTCTGCAAGCCCCCCCCGCACAGCTTCTGAGAACCAGGACGACCCTGTTCGGAGAAGCTCGGCTGATCTCATCACAGCTCCTTCCCGTGGCATCTTCTGCTCCAGCCACACAGCCAAAACCGAGCAAGAAAATGACTCCAGATGTTTCTATGTGACCACTGATGCATACCAAAAGGTACAGGATTCTGAAATTTGCTTCCCAGCAGGAGTAGAAGTGGAAGTGCTGGAAAAGCAAGCCAGTGGATGGTGGTACCTGAAGTATGGAGATATGGAAGGCTGGGCTCCTTCCCATTATTTGGCTCTCCCTGATAACCAGCGAGAAGCTTCATCAGCGGAGACTGATTCCTCATTTGCCAGGAACAGGAAAAACGAAAACAAGTCAAACAGTTTAGAGAAGATAGAGAAGAGGGTTCAGGCTTTGAACACTATCAACCAGAGCAAACGTGCAACACCACCCATCCCGAGCAAACCTCCTGGTGGTTTTTCAAAAGCATCAGGGCCAGTTAAAATGAGGAACGGTGTGAGGCAGCTTGCTGTCCGTCCGCAGTCAGTGTTTGTGTCTCCACCACCAAAGGATAACAACCTGTCATGCTCCTTGCGCAGAAATGAGTCTTTAACAACTACAGATCAACTTCGGACCGTCCGTCGGAATTCCTCCTTCAGCAATGCGTGGTCACAGCCTGGTGACACAAAGGGAAAGCAGCCGGAGCGGCTGGGCACAGAGAGCTCCGAGACCACCTCCAACCTCCCCACGCAGAGGAATGGGATCCCTGTGTCCACAGTCAGGCCAAAGCCCATTGAGAAATCCCAGTTCATCCACAACAATCTCAAGGACATCTATGTTTCCATTGCAGACTATGAAGGGGATGAGGAGACTGCGGGGTTTCAGGAAGGTGTCTGCATGGAGGTCCTCGAAAGGAACCCCAATGGCTGGTGGTACTGCCAGATCATGAATGGTGTGAAGCCATTCAAAGGCTGGGTGCCCTCAAATTATTTGGAGAAAAAGAACTAATATTGCAATATCTTTAACCTCCCTAATTTATACTGTTCCTGCTGTGTACATGTGGAAAAAACAATTGCTACACAAAAAGACGTTTCCCTGTGCTCCAGTTTGTACAAAGGAGTCTATACTGAGGACAAACCTGCCGTGTTCTGGAGAGGTTTGTGGGGTTTACATGCTGTAAGCAACTACAAGGAAGATGCAGCATAGTCAAATGCCTTTTTGTGAAGTTGTTAATAATCTTGTATGTGTAACAGGGTATGACATCCCATCCTTCCCATTATTGATAGGAAACCAAATGTGTGCCTTTTGTGAGAGAAATACACATGCATCTACTTGGGGAGTTCTGTGCCAAACTGTTTTACAATCTTGGCTCCCTTTCTCCTCATTTTTGTCCATACGTGGAATACTCAAGAATTTTGAATGCTTTTCCACAACTTACAGTGAGAAGCAAATGAAAGTTTCTGAAACACAGAGGGACTCTAATCCTTTGGAGATGTTCACTTTTTTTTTTTTTAACTATACTCAACAGTTGGTAGGTCCAGACTTGGAGCCTTTTCATCGTGGAGAGTTCTGGTCTCTGACTTCAGTGTTGTTACAGCTAACTCACCGGAAAAGGCCATCAGGTGGTGTGGGTTGGGGTCTTTTTGTTTCCTTTCATTCTGTCTTGTTCTTTGAGTTGGGATTTCAGGTGTTCTAGGGCAGTGATGCCTACTGGTGCTTGTAAAAACAAACCTACAAACCCCTTGCTTAAGCACGTCGATTACTGTGTAGGCTTCATGTTTGGTTCTGTGCCTGACTCCTGCCAGGTGATACTGGTTGATTCTCTTCCCAGAGTTAGGTTTCTCAAAATTTATCAAAGTAAACGAAGTCCATTAAGACACTAAAGACAAAGCTGTCAAATGTGTTAATTCTTGTTTTGCCCTCTGGTCCAAATCCAAGTGTGCTGACTGCTGGCAGGGCCCACCAAGATATTAGTGACAAATATTTGTAACCTTCTGCAACATCAGTGTTTACAATGAGTGGAAAAAAAAAAAGCCATCAAACTCAGTCTGCACATAATTTGTATATTTTTGGGGAATTGCTTTTGTGTTCTGTTTTTGTCTTTTCTGTGCATTCTGGGTTTACTGTATTTTCTTTGTGTGTGTGTATCTGGTTTTACCAGAAAAGACTTAAAACTGAAGTAGGAGCCAAATATGTGTTTCTGTTCCCACTTGAATCCAAAGAGTACTTTTGTACTGAAAAGTGGGCCTGGGCTTCTCAGGCTCAGAGACTTAATATCAAAGCAATTTGGTCTACAATGCATCTAACCAGGAAGCTGCCTCTTCTAGTTCCAGTTCTGTTTGCCTTTCTTAACTCATGCTTTGAAATGTGGCACACGATGTGGATAGTGTGGGAAATGGAAGAGGTATCCATTGGAAAAGGCTAGGAATATGAAGTTATTTGTGAGGTAGCCTTGTACTGTAAACATAATTTACTAAATCCCTACTATGCTTAAGGAAGTCGTGCTTGGGGGTTTTCTTAAATGGCCTTGTTAATCATTCAAGATCAATATCTAATTGCTTTAAATAATAGGCACCATTGTAAATCTGTTCTAAGGGGGAGGGGCAGACCATTTCACTACTGGTTTACACAAAGTATTACATGTCCTTTTTTCCACCAGAGTTTCATACTGATTTGGCTTGGAAGTTAAAGGTTATAAAGGCTTCAAAATAGCTGGGATCAAGGGGCTGAGTAAAATAGCACAACAATACCATACGTTACTGGGGATGTTTCACTGCCAAAAAAAAAAAATTAGGAAATTTATATGTTTTTCTTGTCTTTTTCATTTTTTTCTTTTTTTCTTTTCCTTTTTTTTCTTTTTTTTTTTTGTTCTGTGTGTGTGTGGTTTGGGGGTTTTATTAATTTCCATGATAACACTGAGAGAGTTGCCTACAGCTAATGTGACTGACGTCCTTTTGGTAGCTGAAACAACATCCAGGTGCCACAACTACAGGCTACAAACAGTGCTGTGGTTCGAGCAGCTCTCTGCATGCAGGTGGGGAGGGGAGGCTGTTTGTTTGGGATCCCTTTAAATTGTGGTGGTGGCAGGAGGAGGAGGTGTAACTGCACAACAGCTCATATCACAGTGCGGGGTCCTCTTTGTACCTTGATGTCTTACCATGTGATGTGTAAGGATATGTCCAGTTAGCTACATCTTACTGGATGTGTATCTGAGACACTGTGGCCCTGTCTCTCATACTTCTCCCCATTTTTAGTTGTACTAATATGGTAGCAGCCATAAAAGACTGCTGGAGCTGTTGTGAGATTATAATAGAAGTATTATATTCTTCTGCTGGACAGTATTAAATAGAGCAATACATAGAGTTATCTGCTAGATTGCAGTACTAATAGTAGTGACTTAGTGATTCGTATTAATGTTATGATTTATTTTAACAATAATGATGCGGAAGTGGTTCATTATTTTGAATTAATGCACTTTAACAATAAAAGAAACCAAAATGGAAGCCAATGCAGAGAACTAAGTGCATTATTTAAAGGTGCAGTATATAATTATCATTTTCTTGAAGCACATATTTATTAAGAATTAACTTATTATTTAAAATATTCTAAAGTTTTGTTAAAAGACATTCCCACTAGGTCATCTCTTTGGGGGGATGTAAAGCACAGCTCCCAGATCTTCTGCATTGAGCCACTGAATTCTCTGAGTATGGTATGGCCTGACATGAGCCCTGTCCAAGGAGGGAAGAGCAGGGAGGAGGCAGAATAGCCCAGACTACTGGAAATACTCTTGTTTGCATCCAGCAAAGCCAAACCCAGGGCACCTCTGAACTGCAGGGGTCCTTGCAGGGTGGGGGTGGCACAGGTGTTTTTGGCAGACAGTTCCAGTGCCTGGCTGCCACGTGCCTTGCACAGGGCTGGCCCCAGTGGGTGCAAGTTCTGTGTGAAGCTCAGGTTAGGAGGCTTCGGGATCTCCCTGAGACAGCTCTGTAAGAGATGTCTGTCTGTCCCACAGCTCCTGTTCCATCTTGCTGGCTCGCTTCTCCAGCTCTGGCTTTTGCAGGGAGGTGGTTTGCAGTGCTCCAGGCAGTGCAGCGGGACACAGGGTGAGGCTGCCTGCAGTACTGCCAGGGTTTTCTCATGCAGCAGCTCCATGGCTCAGTTGCTCCTTTATCCCATCTCAAAGGCTTCATGCCCTCCTGAGGAGGGGCCAGACTCTGTAGATGGGCTGCAGAACCAACACCTGTGGCCTCCCTCTGCCCTCACCTGTACCAGCAAAAAGGATGGGGTGCACATGACCTACTTGGTGCCAGAAATGATTGTTGGACACCACTTGGCATGCTGGCTTCCACCCTGGGGGAAGAGCTTCCATTTGGGCTTCCCTTCACTTGGTGGTGGTTTTGGCTGCTTCTGTTTAAAAGGGCACCTTTAAAACAAATACCCCCAAAGCAATTTTCCCCCCTCCTGTCTTACCGTTGTCATAGCATCTCTCACTGAGATGCTCTCTCTTTTTTTGATTCTTTCAGCCGAGAGATGTCAGGAAAATAAGTATTTTTTCCATCAGCAAGCAGCTAGTTTTGGTCAGTTCTACTGATGCCCGAAATAGCACACTTAGCTGTGAAACAAAGGGAAAGGCCTTAAGCTACACCAGAAAAGCTGACTGCAGGGCAGGAAAACCTGGCAGAGTACTCAGAGGACAATGTAGTGCTAGAAGTGTTTTAGCTCTTTTCTGAAAATGTTAACTTCGCCTTTTATTTACTAAATTTGTCAGAACTGACACTGGATCAAGAGCAATATTTAAATGTAATGTACACCTCAGTGAACACTCAATGCAGAAATCAATAGTACTGTTTAAATTTCTCTTTCTGGTTTATTCCTGAACCAGATTGTTAAGAGGAAGAGTGTGCAGGGCTTGAGCAAAGCCATTTGCAGCTGAAGGGGGCCCTCCTCTGGGGGGAGAGGTGGCTGTTATTGCTGTCTTGCCCTCACCCACTCTCTGTATTTTCCAAAAAGTCTTGAATTTGGACCAGCAGAAATTCCAAACTCCAATGCCAGAGGACAAAATTAAAGAATGTGAAAATTGTGTCTTGCTGTATACTGCAACTTTAATAATAATGAGCACTTCTGAGTTCGTTATTGAGGTTTATATAATGCCTGAAAAGTTTATTTGCTGGTTTCCCTTGTCTCCCCTTTCAAAACACTTTCTCATAACAGCAAGAGTCATGCATTTTGTTAGGAGTCCTTCCACATGGGAGGCAATTCCTGTTCATTGTTTTAGCTGTCACCCTGTGCAATGGCTGAGTGTAGTCACATGCACCCGTCCTTTGCAAGCCAAAACTTCCAGGATGAAAGAGATGATGGGCACGTGTTGGGGTACTTAACTGATGCGTCAACAGGAAGTTTTTAAATTGATGTATTCAATAATAATAGCAAATACACAATAATGACAGATTGAAATTGACTTGCAGCTAGACTCTTCAAAATGGAAATTCACATCTGCATGGGTATAGCTAAAAAATGCATTTGTCCCTTGTGGATGTGCACCCTGAAGACTCCTTCCGTTATGATTCTATAAAGTTTGACGAAGGCATTATATAATTGTTTTCATCGCTTTCAGATCTTAATGAATCATATTTTATTGTAATATATATTCATTGCTTTCCTCAGTTAAAAAGAAAGTTACTGCTTTTATCTTATATGAAAAACAAGGGAATTTGATAAAGCATTCATTATTTTCATATTACTAGTATTAACAGAATAGAACTAGTACTATTTAATTTTAGATCTTCATAGCTAGCTTGTTAATAACTCATATTTTCCTGTGTTGTATCCTACTATTTTTTCTATTTTTTCCCAAATACTCTGCATTCTTGAGAAAAAGCAAATCCAGTGAGTGGATAAGTGCAATATTCATAGAATAAACAGGCCCCTCATCCAGGACTTGGAGTGGAACGTGCAGTGTGAAATGTTTGCAATTCTCTATTCATGCACTCTTAGGGGAAGGGGAAATGCAGGGGAGGGGGCAACTGGATGAAAACAGGACCCTTGGGTAGGTAGAGACTGACAGCTGGGGTGGCTTGGGTTGGGAATGGCTGCTTTCCATAAAAACATATCACCTGTCAGTGCAAGTACAAGGATTATGCAGCATGTTGCCAGGACTATGTGTAGAATGTGCATTAACATCCTTATCAATACAGACTTCTGAGCTATGCTTGAAACACTCTGTATGTCATCCATGCATGATTCTGTCTTCTGGTTTGTCTCTGCTGGTTACGTCCTCTGTTGCGCTTCAGAACTGATGGCAACTTCAGAAGGGAAAATAATTCTGCTGGTGCAGTCCCAAGTTTGGATGCTGTATTGTTACTGGTATTTATTGCAAGAGCTATGAGAATTTTTTTACAGGTCCTTTCTTCTCTGTTCTTACTGTTAACCTAAGAAGAAAAAGTCTCCCTTTTATCTGGGTTAGTTCTCACCTGCAGATTTTCACAGATGTTTTGGATATTGACTTCATAATTCTTGGCTTGCAAAGGTGGATCTCTCAGGTCCTAAATAAAGTTGGGCAGAAACTTTGCTCTTCAAAAGAGTTATTGTCTTAAATTCTATTTGAATGGAAGGAGAACTTCCATCTGTCAAAAATAATGTGACTTTATAGGTAGCAGCAAAATCTACTACCTTTGAAAAACTGGACTATTTTTGTAAGGTGCAAGAGAAATGTGAAAGCCAGAGCACTTGATTTTCTGAGCTCTGGGAAGTACATCTCCTGTGGCTCTAGTTCATTACTCTGGAGGGGGGATGTACCTCAGTTTTCTGCTTAATTTTTGTCCTGCTGTTCTTAAGTTTGTCAAAAAGCCTTAATATTACCAGAGACCTTTGCATTCAAAGAAAAAAACTAAATTCTGCAGCTGTACTGAAATAGTATCAAACACGTGATTTTGGAAAACCTCTAATACTTTACCAATTAGGAATCTGGTTTTGAGGAACCAACTTAATTCTTTCACATGCTTTTGTCTAAACTGGCAAGAAGCCCACGAGCATCAGTAGAGTTACACTGGCAGAAGACCCTGTGGGTGCTCAGCATGGACCGTTCTCTGCAAAAGCAAGCTCTGTGCACTCTGTTCCTACACCTCCAAAGGGTGCACAGGGCTGCTGAGCCTTGGTGCTGCCCTGCCATGATCCACTGTGCTGCAGATCTTGCAGCTCTAAAACCAGCTGGAGCTTTGCTGCTATTTGCTGGTGGTTTTCCATCACCAGCAGCTCCTTCTCTGTCAGCTTCAGATGCTATTTAGCCACATAGTGGAGTGCTGTGTACCAGTGCAGTGTTTGATAGCTGCCAACAGTACCAGTATGATGGTCTGAGAGCATATGTTTGTCTAAGTTATTTTGTTTTCATTTGCTTTTCGTTGCTTGCTAGGAGCAGGGACCAGCACTGCGATGATGCATGAGGAATGTGTCCGCACACTTGAACTGTTTGATGGCCTCTGCTAACGCTGCCCAGTGCTTGTGTTGCTCTCTCTCTCCCTCTGTGCTGCTCAGTAGTCGTGTCTGTTGTGTGTGTCTGTAATATTCAAATAAAGTACTGTATGTAAGGCCAGATCCAGAGCCCCCAGTCAGCTGACTTTGGGTTGGGATGTAGGTTGCTGTTGCTGCTTTTCCTCCTCCGTCTTAGACCCAATTTGGAGCAAAGCACAGGTGTCTGTAAAAAGTCACCCATAAGTCTGCTTTGGGGTGTCAGCTTTGTGGGGTGTGCATGCACTGCCAAGGGTGGAGCGAGGAGATCTTTTCTCTTGGGTGCCCTTGCATCAGGGCTGGCACTCTGCAGCAATTCCTGGAGCAGAAGCTGCGCCGCACTGCGTGCGGGCATGGCTGGCATAGGCAGAACAAAGTAGTTTCCCCCGTTTTATATTGTCAGGGCTGGGCTGGTCCCATCAACTATGTCCTTCATTTGTTCTTGCATCAAGGTAGTGTTGATTTTTAGTTGGAGAGTGCAATTTTTTTTGTTCTGTGTTTGGTTTTTTTATAAATAAATTTGGTGTAAAGCTTCACACTGGCGTTTTACAGACCTGTTCTTGTCAACATAAGCCACTACTGTCCTGAGTTGAGACTCCTGTTTGTTACTGAATTAAAATTATGGGAATTATATTGGTAATTTGGAAAGAAATTAGAAGTAACTATATTGGCAGGGGAGAGATAGATAAAATATGAGGAAAAAGATGTTTCTAATAAGGCCATAAATTATTTGGTCTGACACTGCAGGTGCTTTCTCTGTATAGATGGTTTAAATACATCACTGCTCTGTGAAAGGATTTTTCATTATTGAGAAAAGTTGATTTTTTTCACTCGCTAATGTACTATGACAATCTGTATCCTGAAGCCACCTATCCACCAAAAGAAGACAAACAAAGGTTATATGCTTGTTGTAGTTGAGGCAGTTTGTGTGTCTGGGAGGTTGCATACACCGAGGTTCAGCTGGTGCAGTGGGCGAGCATGGCTGTTCTAGACCTGTCCATGTTGGCAGGAACAACAAAATGTTGGCTTTAGTGACCTTTCCCTGATGCTCAGGGTTATTTGGTCCCTGTTCGGTGGAGGAGAAAAACAGGTGGAAGGGAGAATCACTTGGCACTGAAAGAGACTTTTTAAAACATAAAATCTAATATTTAGGTAAATATTTCAGGCTTCTCCAGAAACTCCCCATCAAAGTTGTTATTGACTCTGTATTTGATGACTGAAAGGTAAGCAACATGGCAGCTTTCTCTGTGCAAACAGCTCTTTTGTGGTGTGAGAGCTTGTTCTTGAACTGCTTCTGGGTCACCAGGAAAGTTGTAATAAATAAACAAAATGCCATCATCACCCTTGGGGTTTAGACTAGAGGGGCATCAAATTCTGTCTTGACTCTGGGTCCCCCAAAACACGTTTATTCAGTTTGCTTCCATCCCCTTGAATCAGGACAGAAAAGAATAGTGGAGTCACTGGAGCTTAGCCTGTAGCAATTAGTAAACTGGAACAAAGAGAAAAGAAAAATAAACCTTTTTAAAAAATGAAGTATTTCAGTGAATAGCTGTCTTAACTACTTTCTATCTTGGACTTTCAGGGAAGGAGGAAGTTATAATTGTTTCCAGTCACTAGGAGGAATTTTTCTGCATCATGCTGAACAGGCTTGCTGAAAAGTCTTGCTCATTACTTGTGACGAGTTCAAACCTGGAATATTGCAAAAGCAAAGTGTGTGTAGCATTACAGTGACTTTTCTGTACTGAGGGTCTGAAGTGAGTGTTGTGGGGCCAGTGGTGTACAGAGTAAGTGCATTTCTGCTGTCTGGCTGACTTGCACATGACATCAGTGCTGTTCCTTTATTGCAGGTTTAATTGCAGACAGCAGTGCTTATTACTGTGCTAGCAATGTTTAGGGAGAATCATGTAGATGAGCCTCCTCAGTTAAGACTCAATATCAAATGTCATGTCAGGAGAAGTCTGGCTGGCAGCTTGATTGATTGCTGCTTAGGCTAAAGTTCAGATGCAGATAACTCAAGGTGGGTGTTGAAAGCAGCTCGGCTGGCTGTGTACATCTGTAGCTGTTCCCAGAGCTGTTAATTAGCCCAGATTATCTCTGGAAACAGGGAGCAGTGAGTTTCTGGGAGCCTAAACCTCTTGGTGAATGAAGGCTGAAATTTGTTTGAGCCATTGTGCTCCTCTGCATTAGCAGAGCAATGGCACATGTCTGGACTGGAAGCTCCTAGAGGGTTTGCTGTCCCAAGTTTTCAGTTTACCAAAAAGAAAAAAAAAAAAAATGGATCTAGGCTTGGTCTAAATGAAGTTTTGCAGTGGGTTTCTTGGGTGGTTGATGTTCTTAATGTGACCTTGAAAACTAGATGCTGTTGTCATTTCTGTGTTGGTGTAGAGCTCCATTTTTTAGTGGTTAGGTGGTGGGAATGTACCTGGTGGGAGCTTGGAATCTTGGGAGAGTATGTCGGTGACCAGAGATAGAGAAATGTGTGGCTGGTCTTAGTGTGTGTGGTCAAGTTGGTGACACTTTTTTGTCTTTTGTTTGTTTGGTTTTTAATATGGGAACCAATTTGTCTGTTCTGCTTGGGAAAAGGTCTAGAAGTTGGTGTGGTTTCTGTTGCAGTAAATATGAGAAGGAATTAGCTAAGGGGTTTTTGTTTGTTTGTTTTTTGTTGGGTTTTTTTTTTTTTTAAAGAGAGTTTATGGGCAGGAGACCATTTAGTTTGTTTTGGGTTGCAAGTTAAGCTAAGAGAGGAAGAAAATGAGTCTGAAGAAATCCTTTTTTGTGGTAACAGCTTTGGACCATATTTTGTTGTGGCCTCTGATCCAGCTCCACTGAAGGTAGTGGAGTGAATATTGTTCACGTAGATGTTAGAGCTTTTGGTCATGAATTAATTCTTAGAGAGGTGACAGGTATCTTGACATTCACAGCATGTCATAGCAAATGTGAGCAACGGACAGAAATAATAACTGTAGCGTCAAGCATTGTTCAGTTTTTGTTTAATTAACTTGAGATGCTGACCAGTTGGATAAAACTGTTTGTGCAACAAACAGCTCCTGCAAGGGTCCACATGTGCTTGGGTCTATGAGAGGTTTTCCTAGGAAAGGAAATCATGTGCATGATAAAAAAAATTTGCCTTTCTCAGTCATCCCAGTAAAACTGAAATCCAGGAAAGTGACACTTCTTGCACTGAACAGTATCTTTTGCCATTGATGGAAGAGTTACTGTTAATGAGGGATTAGATGCCCCAGTCTGTCTGAACTGATCTTTTTGTGACCAGTCCCTGAGTCTGTGTGTAAACATTTGTAAAGACTGGATGCAGATTAGAGTACTAGTTAGCAAAGATTTTTCTATGGGCCAACACAAAAGATGCATTAGCGGTGAGGAAAACACAGGTCTCCTTTTTGCCAAGTGACCCCGGAGAAATTTCCCTTAGGCTTCAGCACAAATCAGCTGGGACCAGTGAGGATTTAGCTGATACATACGGTACTGGGGGCCTGTTTCTGTGACTGGGACAACAGAAGTGTGGCTTGGTCCCAGCAAGAATTAATGAAATCATCATAGCACAATGTTTTCATTTGCTCTGGATGTGACAGTGGTGGGGGGAAATGAGCTGTACAAAGCACAGTCTCCCCCTTAATTCAGATTTGCAGACTTTACTTGATTGCAGTGCCCAGTCCAGAACTGTTTTCAGAGCTGTCCTCGTGACTGTGCCCTGTGAGGGACAGGGAATGCACACAGAGGGGCTGCCCTCCTCTCTGTGCCATGACCAACTGCTTGCTCAGAGAACTGCAAAACAATGTAAAGCAATTGAGGTTTGGGATTTTTCCCTAGAGCAGCGTGTTCTGAAGCAGTGAAGTAAAAACAAATGCTTGTTTGGGAAATTTTAATCATGTCTGTCTGTAAAGGTGAAAACTCTCTATGGGTCTCTCAACAGAGAATGAGAAACATCATTTGTCTTGGGCAATTGTACATGTGAAGATGCAGAACAAACACTTCAGAGTACTGTGCCTAAAAGTAGATCTCAGCTTTTCTCTTTAGGCATTTATTAGAGCTGGTGTTATTTTGGAAATAAACAGCATTTAATAATGGTTAATTAGGACTGCTCAAAAATTCCTGCAGGAAAGGAAAAGACAATTTGAGTTCTGGACACTTACAGGAGAGGGAGTTGCAAGAAACATAAAATACTGCCAGGTGTTTTATGAACTTAATTTTTCTCCTAGGCTTAGCACAGTCCTTGTGGCTGTGTCCTGGCATACACTAGTGCTGTGGCACAGCAACTGGGCACTGACACCTCTTTGCAAAAATTCAGAACCATGCATCTGTGATGGGCATGTGTGTATTGGAAAAGATGAGCCTAAAAAGGCCCTGGAGTAAACTACAACTGATAAAAGAACTCCTGATTTTCATGTTCCAGATACGCTGAAATAACTTGCATTGAGGCAACTTCAGCTCTTTCCAGGCATCTGCCATCACCCACCCTGGCAGCTCACAGGTGCCGCAGTCTGCCGGGTGCTGGAGGGTGGGTGGGTGGCAGATGTTAGTGGACAGGGAAGTGCAGGATGCACGCTGTCACTGCTCCTCGTGGTCCTCAGCCACGCCTGGAGTCAGAGCTCTGCTGGGCCAAAGCAGGACCAGACCCTTGGCACAGTGTTTGCCATGTCCCACAGGGCTCTGCCAAGCGCCCTGAGTGATCTTTGCTGACCTGGGTGCTGCTGCCCAGCCAGGATGCTCCCCCCTCCCTGTGTGCAGGACCCTGGGAGGTTGTGAGGGACTGCCAGAGTGTGAGGACTGGTTTCTCAGAGTTACTACAAGTTCTTGCAATGTGAACCTCTAATGTTTTCAAAGACTCAGGCAGAAAGGACTTGCTAAACAAACTGTACCTGTCATCTCCCAGTTCATTGACTGCTTGGACCAAAGGTGGTGCTAAATCTGATCTTTGTCTGTAATATTTATATTTTGTTGGACTTTTTTTTTTTTAGGTGTTTGATAAAACAGATGCAGTGTCCTTCTTACATGAGAAATTTAGTCCCAGCTTGGGACATGGCAAAACTCCCTGGACCTTCAGGGCCCAGGATTGTTGCCTGTTACCATTTGAGCAGGCTTGCAGTGTTTGGGGGGAGGTGGGAAAAGGGTACTCTATCTTCAAATGCTTGCAGACTGTAAGAATTGACTTGTGATTTGTTTGTTTGTTTGTTGGTATTTTGTTTACAATGCCTCTTATGCCCTAAGGAAAAATAAATTTTTGACCTTTTTAATTGTGATCCAGTTGGTTTGTTTTGTTGGGGTTTTTCTTCTAATTTTTTCACTACTGTTTTGATTCCACTTGAATTCACTGAATTTATATTTCCCAGAATAACTTGTAATTTGTGCGTTCATGCAATTACTAATTTCATCTTAGGCTAAATGGATACAGGAGCCTGTCTTGTTCACTGGCCCAAGCTGTTACTGTATGCTGTATTTTTGTATTTTTTCTGTTCCACAAAGTTTATGGACTAGTCACCTCAGCCCTCAGACATGAAGAACTTTTGTCTGTGTTGAGCAAGTTCTTAAGGTTTACAGTACTCAAGTAAGGATATTTTTTGGAAGCATACTTTTGTAAAAGTGGTCCTTTGGTTCTCTGGTAAGAGTCACTCTGCAAGGTGGGATGAGCCCCTGTGGGCAGGCTGCAGAGCAGGTGGTGCTTAAACATGGGATACTGAGGTCTGATCCTGCAAGATTGCTGGGCACTGCTGACTCCTCTTACTCATCTTTGAAGGTTGGAGGCCCAGAAAGCTCAACAAGTAGAAGTTCATTGCTGTGCAAAGCAGCAGACAGGTAAAACTGAAACTTCTGGTAATGGATCCCCTCTCCTAATGTAGGGACATCTCCTGGGGACGCCAAAGGCAGTGGATTAGGGGATATATTGGGGGCGGAAGTTCTAACAAGGGATGTAATAGTTAGAGGGGCAACAAGATTGGTTTTAGCTCTTCAGTTCCCAGCCTGACTGTAGGAGATGTTGCTGTGTGTGGCATGCAGGTGGGTGGTGCACAAGGAGTCCTGTTCACACACCCCAGCTCGCTGAAGGATGCCAGGAATTGGATCTGATGCAGCACACGGTCCTGGGCACAAACATAGTGACAAGTGTGACTGGAAACTGTGCCCCCTCTTCCCTTTGTGCTGAGTGAGCCAACCAGCTTGGAAGGGGTTTTTTGGGCTGGTGCAATCACTGTATACTAATGTATCTGCTTGTACACTGTAACTCACTGTTAATTGCTCCCCTCTTGCCCAATTTCCTCGGAGATCCACTACTATAATTGTGCTGCACTCAAGACTGAATTTTTCTGGTCCTGCTTAGGTGTATTCGCAGTGTTTGCGTTTGTTAAAATGGATCTCGGGAGGAGCCGGCGGCTGAGTGCCGGGCCGGGCACTGAGCACCAGGTGGCGATGCCGGACCAGCGCTGCAGCTCCTGGACCACTTTCGGCGCATCCTCCCTCTCTTCTTCCTCCGCCTCCTCCTCGCCCGCCGCGGGCAGTGCCGCAGCCGGGACACCCCGGGAACAGCCCTGCACGAAGCAGCGGGTGGGCCGCGGTGCTGGGATACCCTCGCTGGGGAAGGTCAGTGCTGCACCGCTGCTGCTCTTGGTGGAGAATAGTTTGGGAGCAATGGCGAGATTGCAGCTCCGGTTTGGATGTGGTGAGGTGATAGCGATGCCTGGGAGGGAGGGAGGGAGGGCACGGCAGGGCGACTCCAGCCATGCTCAGCAGATGAGGGTGCAAAGCTCACTGGGGCTGTTGCCCGTGGCAGCTGCAGGAAGGGATGCACAGGCTGAGGCTGGCAGAGGGGAAACCTGGCAGATGTGCCATGGTGCCTCTTGCTGATGCCAAGGAAGGGGGATTTGAGCTTGGCCCAGAGGGTTAGCACTTCACTTGTCCTAATCTGTGGCAGTGCTTGGGCTCAGCATGTCTGGCAATTCAGTGCCGCTAGTTTTTAGGGCATTCTATGTTGAGCAACTCTGTCCCTTGCTCCTGAGGGAATGAGAAGGCTTTCCAGACCCAGTAGAGGTCCTCCCATCCCGGGGAAAGCAGGAGCTGGAACAGTCCTTGGAGGGCAGCACACAGATGTGCAGACTTGCCTTGTCCCAGCAGCTGGGATCTCCTCAGGCTGGTGTTGGAGAAAGCTGGGTTGGAGAAGTGGTTTCGCTTTACCCAGCCTGGAATGTTTTAGGCTACTGAGGAACTGTTACAGTGGAATGGCTTCAGCTGGAGAGGCTGAGAACACCACTCCTGGGATGTCCCTGTCTCTTGGCAGATGGAGCACCCACACTGAGGGAGAAGATGCCAACTCAAATTTATGTCCCGTGACAAGAGCATGATCCAGATAGTCTCTGATCTACTGAATAGTTAAACAAAAAGATGAGGAGAAAAGCTCAGATTTGCTGTATTGTAGGTGTGCTCCTGAGCAGATATCTGCAGCAGAGGATTGGGTTTTGAGGGAACTGGCATCACCTCTGGAGAATCCAAATTCCCTTTGGATACATATTCAGGAAGCATCTGACCTCAGCATCTCGCTTGGCCAGACTACAGATTGTCAGTGGGCCTTCTCAGCATGTTGCTCAGTTCAGGGCTGGGATGATACTGCTGTGCCTCATCTTCAGCAACCCTACTTGGCCCCTGCTAGGCTGAGCAGCATGTCCTGGCTTTCCTCAAAGCACTTTCCCCTTCTTGTGCTGGTGGAGGGGTTTTGTGTGGTTACAGAGGAGACTGTAAACAAGGCAGTGAGAGAAGTTGTGACTTCTCCACTGTGGGGAGGGGATGAAGAGGCTCAGGAGTGTTGGGCCTAAGCTTTCAGGAATGCTGTTAGCCCTTGCTTTTACTTTTGTGGCTTCCTTTATTCCTTACGTGTGTGTGGTATCTGCCAAGGGGATATTAATATCCATTTCCCAATGCCCTCCCATCCTCAAGCACTAAAGGAAAGCCTGAGATGTCTCCACCCAGCTCCCCCTAAGGAAGAGGCTCTCATGCCACCCTGGCTTTTACCTCAGCTTCTCATTGTGCTGGCCATTGTGTTTTGCTGCACTTATCAAGTGGTAAATACTCAGTCACCCATGCTGCTGCAGGATATCTAAATCAACTTTATTCACGATCACAGTTATCCAATTTTTCACAATGAGTTATTCTTGTCTTTAAACAGAACACAAAACATCTTAAAGTAAAGCAATGAAATGCAAATGACACAACACAGAGGTACATGGGGAACCTACACCAGTCAAACAAAACAAAAGATCAGGATTGTTGTTATTTTTATTGGTTTTGCTGGTTTTGGTTTTTTTTTTTTTTTACCTCCCTGGAGAGAGCCTTGTTCTCCCCCCTGCTTACAGCTGGAGGCCAGTCTATGCAGGGGCAGGACTTAAACCCCAATTTTTAAACTCAGATGCTGGGGGAGCTTTCAGCTTCTGCTAACTCCTAGAGTTTGGTCCACAGTAAAACAAACACAGTTAATATATTAAAACACTCTCAGTTCAAAAGGTGAAAAGGGAATTCACACCACTGCACTGGTACCCATGGATGGAATTTCTTGAAAAATAAAATTTACCCCTTGGCTTTCCCTACATGGAGTGGGACTGGTCCCACTGGTGTGGTGAAGGCTCGGGAGGCTGCTTATTGCACATTTCCCCACATCCACTATTTCATCAACACCTTCCTACCCTTTGGGTTCCTCCTCTTTGAAATCTTTGCACTGGAGTTGGTGTAACTACTGAAAAAAGCTCCCTGTGTGTGCTGGTCACAGTTGGAGCTGGTTGTGTGCCTGAGGACCAGCTGTGCTCCTTGCAGGGCTGTTCTGACTTCCCCAGGTTGTGCCAACTGGCCTCCTCCTGCCCCTCAGTGAGGGTGTCTGGGCGTGGGAGCCATGAGCGCTGGAGCTTTTGACAGCTGGCCCGGGGGACAGGATGGGTTTGGGTTGTACATCAGAGGTATGCCAGGAAATAACACAAATCCCTGTCACCCAGAGTATCAGCATTCAAGTCGGTGCTGCCCGCAGGGCAGGCTGGGGGGAGCTGCACACCCTCAGGGCAGGCTGCAGTGATGGTGGCACCTTCAGAGAAAGGCTCTACAATGTGTTCCCCAGTGAGTAGTCTCTTTTTGCATCTCCTTGAGAGACAGAGCAAGGATGTGTTTCCCAGGTGTTTTTAGGAGCAGCCTCTGCCAGTGTGGGTGGCAAAAACCCACCTGCTGCTCGGGTGGGGTGGGGGAGGGTGATGCAGCAAGTGCATGTGTGCATTAAATGCTGTTATCCCTACACCCCACTGTTCCCCCTATCCCATCAATGGCCAAATGCTGGGGTGCAAGGAAAAGCTCAGTAGGAAGGGTGCAACTCCACAGGCTTCCCTGGTCTGGACATATGGCTGATGTGGTGGGGCAAACTCCACAGGGCTGTGGCACCCCAGCCCTGACCCCCCCTCAGGACCCAGACAGTCCCTCCCTCCCCTGCAGCCCTGGAAGGCAGCAGGATGGGTTGGGAAGGGAGGCAGACAGCTCCTGCTGCTGCCAAGCCACTGAGCCAGGCCCAAGGGCCAGCAGCCCTGGGTCAGGCCTGTGGCCATGGCAGAGCAGCAGTTGTTTGCATGGGAACCATGGGGGCCACCACTGTCCCTGCTGGGCACAGCTGGGTTCCCGACTCATGAAGGAGAGAAGGGGATTTGTTTAAATAAACCAAAGCAAACCAAACCCCTCAAGTTATTTTTTTCCTTCCTTACTTCCTAACACATAAGGACAGCCGTGTCCTGCCGGTGTGGCTGTGAAGAGCTGAGTACCACCTGGCTGGTTTTGTCTTAAAGCACAGTGATAAAGTTACCAGTAAAGATAACCCACAGACATGTGGGTTTATACATTCTTCCCCGGTGAGGCTGGGGTTTTTCCTCACAAGTGCTGTCTGGATGGTAGGGGGAGAAAGGTGAGGGAGCTGTGTCTCCCTGTCCCACAGGCCCATGGGAGAAGAGATGCTGCTGAATGCCTTGTGCTGTGTGGAGACCCACACACAGACTGGTGGTGCTGGGGTTCGAGAGCCGCTCGCCGTGCAGCGGGACGGTGACAGGAGGTGGCTGACGCTGCTGGGAGGGAGCAGAGCTGTTGCCAGTGTTCATTGCCAAACCCACCATGAAAGCCTCTGTAAGAGAATGGCAATGGAGGAGTTGGGGACAGCCCTCAAGAGGCTGCCAGGGGTCTGCTCTTCTGTCTGCAGCTGTGGGGGTGGGTTTTGCTTCACAAATCTTGGGTTCTTTTCGGCACTGGCCCCAGCCTCTCTGCTGTGAGTGTGTTCAGTGCACCTCCCTCACTGGGTCAATGCTTGCCTTGCTCCATCCCTTCTAAGGAGCCTCTCTCCTCTGGTCAGGCTGGTTGTACACAGAAACACGTTGCTTGTTTCTTCTCTTCTGCTAAGCTGTCTCTGCATGTGGGGTGCCTCTGGAAAGAGATGTGTAGCACTGAACCTTTTACCACTTGCTGTCTCTCCTAAAGAGTGGAGACTCCCCTCAGCTGTCCATGGTGTAGAAAAGGGATGATTGCACCAGCTGGCATTTTTTGAGATACAGTTTAAAATCCACAAGGGAGAGTAGTCCGTCGCAACTTCCCTGACACTGGAGTTCAGCCCCAGGGCTTGCTTGGGGGGTAGAAGAGCAGCATCTAAGCTTGTCTCGTCTGTTGTCCGTGGAAGAGGAGGTCAGGGTGGTGGTGGGTGATGGTTTTTGAATCTCCTGGGTGATGAATAAAGACCAAGATCTGTGGTGTTTCACAGCCTCCTCCCCACATGCCCAGTCCCCACCGTGGCATCTGCTGCTGCTCTAAGTGCTGCGGTATGTTTTGATGATATCTTTGATGGCCCGTCTGCAAATGGGGCAGCAGGCATTGGCCATCTTCTTGAGCTTCAGCCCACATGAATAGCAGAGACACATGTGTCCACAGGAGTAAATGACTGTGTCTACCATGTTCTCATAGCAGATGGTGCATTCATCTACCCAGGGCCCTGAGAGGGACGGGGAGATGGGTGACTCAGGCAAGCTGCTCGGAGAGTTGGGAGCTGTGCCTGCAACACAAAAAAACATGGTCACTCCTGTTGCTTCCTGACATTCCAAGGTAATTTCTGCCCTGAAGCTAAGGTGGGAGGAACCATGCCCTAGCAGAAATGCATGCTCCAGGACCAGGGTTCCTTCCTGTGATCTGCTGTCTCACTCGCTGAGTCCTGGTTCACATGCCCAGGCTCAAGGCAGCAGAAAGGCAACATCTACCGGGGTCTGCTGCCCACGAAGAGCAAGCCAAGAGACATCTGTTACCATGCAACAAGGATTTGGTAAGTTATGTGTCCCACCATCAATGCCTTGGGATTGTGGAGGTGTCTGGAGTTTTATAAGTGCTGCAGAACAGCCTATCCTTTTTTATTGCATGTGCATTTATCTAAATATCACTGTACTTCATTGGCATGTTAGAAATAGCAATACTGCATTTTACTGAAGGTGTGTGGAGGGAGAAGGGGGCTGTGTAGGCAGACCTTTAGCTCCAGTCCAAGCTGGCATGAGACATGTCACTGCCTCACAGCTCTCCAGAAGGAGCTCTGCGTCACAGGGCCACGCACGCAGCAGAAAATCCGCTGCTTCCCTCGGGACCTCTCACGATGAAAAGGGTTAGAGAAATATTGCTGTCTAGGCATCCAAGCGGCTTCCACATGAAACAGACTGAAAATAGCCCTTGCAGAGGCTCTCCCTTCCTCCCCAGGGGAGCTGATGGGATAATAATAATCTGTTGATTATTGTGGTTTTAGAGCCCTTCTGGGAGACAAGTGTGAGACTACGAAGGGAGGCAAAGGAAAGGCAGCAGGGGATCCCACCACTCTTACCACTGATAGAGCTGCAGAGGGGGCCAGAGCCACACGTAGACAATACGGGGCCAGAGACGCCACTGCAGAGGACGGTGGGGGAATTGGGGGTTGATGTGGGCGAGCTCGGTGTTGACAATCCCAGCCGCTCTGCTAATATGGTGGAACCTGCACCGTGAGAGAAGAAATCTACAGTTACTTCTCAAAATTGAGGCTGACAAGGCACTGGGGATACGTGGCAGGGGTTGCAGCTCTCCATGCTTGTCAGGATTGGTCTCATCAGCATGAAATCTAGGGAGGAGATAAGGAATCCTCATATGCCTTTTTTTAATGCTAGTAGCTGGTCCTGAAGAGACATTAATCTCCCACAACCCCTGAAATTTGCTGGAGCTCCCTTAGCCACCATAACCTTTTATTTCTGCCCTTAAATGTGTCTCAAGTCATTTAGTGCAGTTACTTCCCGTGTGGTTTCATGCTCGTACGTGCCCCCAGCCATGGGCTTGTAGCAGTAGAGCCCACATCCTGCGGAAGGGTGGGCTGGACCCCAGCACAAGAACACATCACCTTGTCTAAGCACTCCTTGCTAACCTAGTGCAAAACTGCACCGCTCCAGGCATCGATAAATTCATGCAAAGTCACTCAAGGACTTTCCAGAAACAAACATGATGGTCTGGCAATCAGGAAACCTTAGCTATGCTCACTGCTCTGCCTCTTTCTAGGGTGGCTTCTCTCAGAGGTAGGGATAAGTCACCAAATACATTTGGCTCTAGGATCAACAAGGACACCTCTCCCCTCATTCAGGAATGTTTTCTCCACTTCCTGCATGTCTGGATGTGATGGCTCAGGAGTACAAAGCCTCTTCAAGTCTCTTCTAGATGTCCCCAGCTCCCTTACTTCCTGCTCTCACTGCCCACCATCAACTCTGTATCAGTGTGCTCTCTGCCAGAAAAGCCAACTCTGTCCCACAGCCAGTCTGGCTCCCTCCCTCCATCTCAGCCTCTTTCTTCTGCTGTTATAACAGCAAATATCTTAAAGCCCCTTCCAGAAGGGAAAAAAAACTGGAATGCTTAAAACTCTACCTTCTGCAGAGGTTTTGTAGGGGACTTTCATTGCTGCCAATGCAGCCTGGTCTTCACTAAGCCAATGGTGAGACAGCAACACAGACGTGCTTGAACTAAGGGGATGGTTTCCTGGTGGTAAGAACCAGCTTGCCTAAGGTTTTAAAGTTTCTAGTTCCCCAGCTGAGAAGACAACCAGGGTAACTCCAAATCAGAACTAAAATACTCAGACTTCTTCATGTTACCATATAAGGAGCCAGAGACAGGGAGGGTTTGGATCCACAATGTCCTCAATGAGTTGGAGGCTATTCTCCAGGGAAAAAGCAGCAGTGGGAGGTCAGGAAAACCCCATGTGCCAGAAAGGTCCTTCAGTTCCTATCTGCAGGGAAGCTACTGAGGACCAAACCTGGGAGACAGGGACTGCAAGTGTCAGCTGTGGATTCTCCTGCCCTTTTTAGCAGAACAAGACTGAGCAGTGAAAGTGGAACACAGGAACTGAGGAGGGGTCATGTTTGAGTCAAAATCTGGTTTTAGGACTGTGTATGAGAGAAGAAGCAATTAGCCTCAGCCTTCAGTCCCTCAGTTTCACCCCTCTCGAAAAAAAAGGAGCACTTAGCTTCCAGGCACACGCTGAAGTTAAATTAGACTCTATAAAGGGTTTTGGAGCTCTCCCACCTGAGATACTGTAGAAAGGTACCTCGTTTATCACACAGATGGGAGCTGAGGCTGGAGTTTAGCTCAGTAAATATGCAAAGAGAATGATGCAGCCTCTAATGACAGCCACTGGCAAGAGCCCTTCCCCTCCAGTCCGACAGATGACCAAAGCAGAAAGCTTGCCCTGTGGTAACACACACTGAACACAGGCCCAGCAGGGGCACAGGGCTCAGCTCGTTCACTGCACACACAAATACGAACACTGAGCAGCTGAACAAGTTTTTCAAGCCTTCCCTCTCCTCCCTACAGACTGGAGACATTTCTTCCACTCGGCTGACACACAGCACATGGCATTTCTAACACCGACCTGGTCATTTCATTAAAGGCAAAATAAAGACTGTTAGGAGCATTTCTCTTCCTGGACTAATAGGAGAATTTGGAGATGCCCCAAGTATCACAGCCTATGAGCTGATGAAGCATGCTGGCAGCAGGGCAAATGGCCTTTCCACAGTGCAGGAAGAGCTCAGCAGTGTAGGAACCACGGTTTTCTCTGGTTGTAGCTGGTCTGAGTCCCAAAATGGCCTTACCCAAGGGCCAGTAGACACCTTGCCAATTCTTCCTCCTAATACAAGGCGCAGCTCTTGACTTTTCTCCAGCGTAAGTATAGAGCTTTGTTTAAAACAATCTGAGTTCCCTACCAGACAAGACACATTTCTCCCTTGGTGACGGAATAATCAACATAAGACACGTTACTCATGCTTTAATATATTGCTGGATGGTGTGCAGATACCATGACAAGGAGCATGGAATGAGATCATGAGCAGAGTGGAATGAGTGTGGCCAGCCTGGCTTAACTAAAACCAGATACATGTGCTCAAGGCCAAACATGCTCATTGTGTGCAGAGTTCCCACCAAGAGCCAGCTTTCAAACCATGACTTAAAAAACTAAATAATTCTAAGTAAATCAACTTAAACATTCTTGCTCTCTCTAAAGCCCCCAGATCAATTGTCTCTGCTGCTAACTTGTCTCATGCTTGATCTCAAACGTGCTGAACACACTGGAATCAACCTTAAATAGATTTTGAATCAATTCCATTTGCTGTTTTGTCTTTACAAAGCCCAATTATTATCAAAGACCAATGCACATTGATGCTTTCTCTGCACTTCTGTCATCACTCTGGGAGAGGTGCAAATAAATGAACCTCTATGTCCACCAAAGGAAAGAGAGTGTTATGTTTTGAGAAGAGAGCTTTACCATGGAATGTACAGACATCATCATGCCAGGAAAGGCTGCTAGTATGCTAAAGGTTTGCAATTCAAAATGGTCTGCCAAACTGGAAATAGGATCAGAAATAAATGGTATGGTATTCTATGTGATCAAATGCAAAATGCAGCACTTAAGCAGAGATAATCAGCTACCTAAACACAGGACAGGGAATTAGTCCATTCAATTTGAAATACAGACATCCTACAGAAAAAGGCCTGGAAATTGCTGGAGGTCACCAGATGATCATAAACCAACAATACCACCCTGTTACAAAAAGGCTGAGCCAAGCCAGGGTTATGTGAGGCTGGTTAAGGACAACAGCAGGAGGAGCCCAGAGACACTGTGGTATCTTTGTCCCTGGAAATACTCAAAACTCAACTGGACAAAGTCTTGTGCTACCTTGGAAGTTAGCCCTGCTTTGAGCAGGAGGTTGGATTAGGCAATTCCATGGGGTCTCTTCTGACCTAAAATATGGTATGATTCTATGATTCTTATGTGGCAAGATTTTTCACAGGCTACTGAAAGGAGTAAAGAAACAATCTGTTCTTTATGAATGTTCTGGGTAAGACAAGAAATCATGGGTTCAGACTCCTGAGGTGCTAAGGTTAGACATTATGTAGATAGTGAAGCCCTGTAAAGCAATCAGACTTCCCAGAGAGACTGTGGCAGCTCCATCATTAGAGCTCTTTCAGGAAAGTGAAGTAAGGAGTCTCCTGGGATCCCATACAGCACTTACAATTTTTATGAGAGTAGCTATCTGAATCCATAATTGTCCTTTTATAAAATGTCCTGTGACCAAAATACAGCAGCTGTGGCTGTCGGAGATGCTTTTGATTCTCTGTGTCTATTGTGGTGCACCGGGTGGTTTCCCAGAACATTGCAATCCACTCTCCAGGGTATGTCCTGAGGCTGTCCCAACTTTTAAGCATCTCTCCTAATGGCAGCTGTCTGGGGAGAGCTGTACTGCTGGAGGACTTATGATGGTAAGAAGACCAGATAGAGTCAATTCTCCCTAAAAATACAGTTTTCAATTAACTCTCCCCCTTAATTATTTTATAAAAATATTATTTCTACATAGACTTCTATAACAATACTGCATAACCAGTTGGTCTGCACTCCAGAATCATCCTTTTTTCCCCCTCTGAACCCACCTCACTTAAACTTTGTTTTTACTGGTTTACAGGATGCAGTCAGTAAATGTTCACTACTGTCCAACTCACAGGTCACATAATTTGATGATCTTCAACTTTTTTATGGGCTTTCTTTACCCATAATCATAATGACAACTATTTCAGAAGCTTAACTAAACATTGCACCTAAAAGACAAATATGGGAGCCTCCTGCCATAGTTTCTAAGGAAGATAAAGTCTGATGCAACGTAGTAACTTGCCCATATGCTGAGCTTCATGTGGAGCACATTGACAGCCCCTTCTCTTTTGTAACACATTTGCTGCATAAATAGGACAGATAATAAAGATCAGGTAATTATCAATAGTAATCACAGATTTTCAATGTTGTTCCATCCATCTGCAGGCCCCAGAGCATCCAGCACACAGTGGAAAAGGTTAGTTCAGCTGCTGAGGTCTGGCTGCAGCCATCGACTGGCGTATTTAAGGGAGCTGAAGAGATCTCTGCACTTCTCGTACATTGCAGTCTAGTGAGCACTGGGTACCTGGCACTCCTATGACTGTCACTTAGATGCCTTTTAAAACTCTCAATGTGATTTCCTTGTTAGGAGACAGATTTTTTAAGCATGTCAGCTAGAATTCTTACCCTATCTCAAGAACTGTTCAATACCTTTTCTCACATTTAACACTCTCAGTGTATCAGAGCCATTGATTTTATCTAAACAGGACCCAGGTTCTTTCAAAAATCTGGCACAAATGTGGGTCCTGAGCTCATGTAAACATCTCTCTTAGGCAGTAACACATGAGCAGCTCCAGTGTGAGTGGGCTGTGACATTACTGAGACTGGATACTGGATACTGGATACTGGAGCATCCATACATTTCAGATTTTCTTGCTTCCAGCCAAGGCTGCAGGAGAGCTATTCTGTCCCCCAGGGCCACTCAGCTCTTGCCCAACAGGGACTTCTGAAGCCATCGTGCTGAAACAAAGGAACAAAGCACCTGCTGCTGCCTGGTTACATGGTAGTTAAAGATCAACGATAATGTTAGGGAAGGATGTGAGCATATCCATCATTTCTGAATGCTGTAAAATACATGTATTTACACATCCATTTGTTGTGTTCCCAGGGTGATGGGAACAATACCGCACTGGCCAGAAACCAGAGCTTCCCTCCCCTTGGGCTCAATGTTTTTTGGCCAACCATGCTCTCACAGCCCAGCCTCTGTGCTGCAGCTCATCCCTGCCTCTCAGGTACATCAGCACCTGGCGACCCACATCACTTGGTGATCCATAGGCTTTTTTGCATTCAGGTATTTCCCAAAGGACTTAAAAACTGTTCTGAATAGAACAATAACACATTTTGTCCTTCACAGGCCCATGAAAACATAAGGGATTTTGCATTATGCTAAAGAAATGTCCGGAAATAGGTCAAAAAGCAGCCTGGCAGATTTTGCATGCAAAACCATAAGGTCTGTGTTTGCAGATGGGCGTCAGACAACCACTGTTTGAGGAAGTAAAAGTTAGATCCAAACCACATGGAGAACAACAGTTCAGACTTTCATGAGGAACAGAAAAGGAGTGTACTTTATGGCTTTAGTGGAGCCTTGCTGTCTGCTGTGTCCAGAAGGGCAGCGGGGCACCAGCACATCTATTACCCTCCTGCAGTCACAGGCACACTCCAGCTAAGCAGGGGAAACATGAAAGCTCCAGACACCGCAGGCGTTTTTGGTTGAGCAGCGCTCACAGCCCAAACCCAGTGGGCTCCCTGGAAGCAAAGAGCACATGGCAAACTTACAGGGCATCTCTCTCAACCTCACAGGTGAAGTTCAGCGGTCACTCAGTGCTTACATCCTGCAAAATCCTGAGGGCATGGACACTGTGCAATGAAGGTCTGGCTGAACTGAAGTGAAAGAGCCATAGAGTTGGGGCTCTGCCTCACAACCTGAGAAATACTAGAGCAACAGAGCACCCAGGCAGATGCTTACATCAAGAGGTGAAAAAAGAAGCCTGGATTAAGTAGCTGAAACCACAAAAAATGAGAGTTGGAGCTTTCATCTTGTTTAACAAAAACAAATCAAGGGTATTTGGGAGACCACAGCAAAGATAGTTCTGTGAGCAAAGGGAAAATTGCTGCCTAACCCAGCACCACGAAGCTCTGTGCCTTTCCAGGAGGGGCAGGTATAAACAGGGTAGGAGATGCATACAGGAAACAAATACTTTCACTTTTCTTGGCCAGCACTCTCTGGATTTCCATGGGCACTGCAAATGGATCTGACAAAGAAGCAAAGAAAGAGTTTATTCTGCAATGTGACTCTCACGGTAGCCAGAATAACTAACTCATGCCAGCGTTAGTTCAAAGAATAGGCAGATTTTATTTGTCCTGACAGACAGGTTGCAAGGCAAAGAGAGGCTGGTATGGGATTCCATATCCTGTATATTTACTGCAGGAAGGCAAAGGTGTTATAAGGGAGATCTATACCTCACTTACTATGGAAGTCTCACTGCAGCTAGTAATTGTTTCTTACACGAATGATGATAGCAGTTCCTGCTCTTCCAAGGAGAATGTGCAGAGGCCAAGACATTTGGGAGCCCTGTGGCTGTTGCTGGAGGGGGTGTGTTTGCTTTATCCAGCCTTTACCCGCATACCAACTCACACACTGGAACACAGGCTGGTGTCACTGACCACCTGTGGCAAGTGCAGGTTAATTACGTGTCGTGTGTGATGAGATCTGTGGTGTATGGCACAAAAGTGCCACGAGCAGATATTAACACTGACACTGCTGGCACTGACCACAGGGAAGTCAAGCATTTGACTGCATCCACCTATCCAGTTTTCCAACGCCCAAGTTTTAACTTGTCCTCTCTTACACAGCAGCTTCTCTTTGTGCTAGCTCTCCTTTGAAACAATGAATATAAAACAGGAGGTGAATGAGAGCCCTGTGCAGTGCTAGAATCAAGCCCAGCAGTTAAGGATGCTGTATTGCTGTTTGCAGTTATTTCAGCTTACCATCAGTAATGTGTACTTCTCTAAGAATGAAAGCAAACCCATACATGATAGGAATGTTTATGATGAGGCATCAATTAATACAAGGTGATTGCCTTCCAAGAGGCACAGAATATTAACTCTCCTCCCTCCCCCTAGTCTCTAACACCATAAAATACCCTGCACCCTGCAGTGCATAGGGATTCCAGGCTGTTAAATGACACACAACATGGGCCTGTTAGATCCCAATCAGCTTAAATTAGGCCATTTTCCATACAATCAAAACACGGAAGATAGAACTCTGGGGCATATCTAATTGAAAGTCTGTTAAAGGAACAAATTCATTATGTGCATTTCTGTGCAACAATGTTTAGGCATTTATTAGGCTTCTCGTATGCTGTGTTTAACTCAACAATTTCCACATCACTGGAATGAACCAAGGCGGAGAAGGATCACAATTCCAAATGGGTAATGTACTGGCCACGTCTGGGATCAGAGATGAGGGGGTGAGATTTGCTGCTGCAAAGAACTATCTATCTTCTCTCACACAGGACAGGCTTATAAACTCAGAGCTGGAGAACCAAGAGCCTGGATGCTCCTCACCTGTGTGAGATCCTTTTCTACGAACTTACCCAGTCTGTGCTATGGGCAGTGTGTACAACAACTGCACACACCAATTAAATGGAAATATTTTGTGTGCTCACTGCAGTAACTGCACGTGCCAAGTAAGTATCTAAGTGTACCCAGAGAGGAGGAGCTTTTTGGAAGGGACAGAATCTCTGCCATGGGATTTGGAGTCCTGAGAGTCCTGAGACAGTCAAGGAGCAACCACAGGGTAAACACTTTGTTTACACAGGAATGGACAAAAGCCTGGAAAGACAAGGTGAGATGGGATCATCTCCCAGGAAGTCCTACAGATTTTTAGGAGGATCAGGCCATACATGTGCTACAGCAGAGACAACAGAAAAGAGGAGAAAGTCTCCCCTGGTGATAAACTGGAGACAGTAGTTGCAGGAACTGTATCAGCAAGAAAAGTGAGGGATTCTGGGACACAGAGGAAAAATACTGCTTAGAAAGAAGAGGGCAGTCTCCAATGGCCTGTGAATCATTAGTTGTCTGTGGTGAGCTGGCCACTCACCTCGGATGGAGCAAAATTCGAGGAAAACCAGAGAGGGCAGCATGATGAACATCACAGAAGGAGACAAAGTAATTCCAGTAATTCCCCCTGGTAAGCCATAGCTCTCTGACACCTAAGCAAGACACTACTCTGTTCATCCATGAAGTTTCAAGTCTTTCCAGTCAGCCCCAGGAAAAGGGCTGTTTCCACAAGGGCAGCAGTACCAGGGCTGCTAAGCTTGACCACCAGTAAGAGTCATGGGGGCACAGCTCTGAGTAAGCCTGCCTGTAACTGGGGCCGACTGCAGCTGGCAGTCCTTCAGACTGGCACTGAGGCCACTTCAGATCACATTTCACTGTTGATTTAGAGAGCCCTTTGCCAGCAAATTGTGTCCCACAGTACTCTGCTGAACTAATTTCCAATTTGGTCCATTGCCCACTGCTGTTGTCAGAAATCCCGAGGAACCGAGGACACAGAGTTGTTTTTTCTGCAAGTCCCATGTCAGATCTTTCTTCCTCACCCCCTCAGTTTTGAGCACATTGTCCAGTTTCAAGAAAGTCTGAAAGAAGGATGCAAATCTCAGCAACAATTGATATATAAATATTTTTCGATGGGCAGCTAAGCAGGAGCCCCAACTCATGCCCATGGTAAAGGATGTGGGAAGGTATCCCACATACTGCGTTTATCCAGCATGGATGTGAATTCAGACTCACCCACACCAAATGCTGGCTCTTGGGTTGTTTTTTTCAGGCCTAGGGCTGGCTCTTGGCCAACATTAGGAGACATCCAGAGAGCTGCTGTATTGTGCAGCTGTTCTGGTGGGGCTGGAGTTATTGAAGTGCATGGAAAGAAAGGACACAGATAAGTTGGCAACTTGGCTTCATTAGTATGACTGTTGATGGAACATGTTATTTCATTGCTCAAAAGAAAGCTCCAATATTATTGGAAAGGATGAAATTCACAAGGGAAACCACAAGAAAAAAAACAACCCAAAACCAAAAAGGAGATGAAGGAAGATGTTTTACTTGCTGGCGATTCAACTCTGAGACAAAAGAAAATGAAAGAATATTCCCAACCATTTGGATCCTCAAACACTAAATATATGAACTTATTGCTGTGATAGCTTCTCCAGACATGAGTCATACATTTTGAAACCTTATGGGGTCAATCAATTTAACTTCATAAATGAATTACACCACCAAAACCTGACCAAAACCAGACCATTGTATCCAGACTGGCTCATTTCAACCTTTCAGAGCTGTCAATGAAACTGTGTGTGAGCTGAAATGCTTACCAGCAAAAGCTGAGAGCAGTAAATCAAATTTAATAGGCTGGTTTTGTTGACTATACAGGAACGATGCCTGAAAAAAACCAACCCAAGCCTGAACTAATGAAATTCCTAAAGGATACACAAAGACTGTTTCATTTCTACATGCCTAATGATCTGGGTTTCTGTTTGGTTGTTTTTATGTGCATAATCCCCAGAACTTCTAAATTAAGACCAGCACTTAACATATAAAATATTTAGAAGGGCTTCCCTGACAAAAAAGATCTATTGCCTCCCTCAATAGCTGGTTCCCATAGTTAATTACCCTCATTTATGTTTAATTTAAATTTGTGTCCCTTCATTTCCCAGCAGCTTGATATTCTTCATGCTATTATCTGCTACATTAAAGTGCCCTTCTCTTTCATTTATCTTTCCTCCATGTGGTCATGTTACCTCTTAAAATTTTCTTTGAAACTAACTGACATTCTTCTGCCTCCCCTACAGATGCCTGTGGCCTCTCACTGCATTATAGTGGGGCTTGGATTTTATTTATTTTACTTTTGCTGGGATGGCATGAAGAATAATAGTGTTTCCAACCTCATCTTTATTTTCGGCTGTTTTATTTCTCCTACAGCAAATATATTGCCAGTATATGATGCCAAATTGATAAGAGGAAAACAGAAGTCAGAATTCTTTACTATCCAGCTAACCCCTCACTGCCCTCCTCTCCTACAGAGTCCTGTAAGATCACCAGCCTGGGTAGAGATGGTCTCCCCTGATACTAGGAAATAAATGTTGTATCCACAGCACTGTGGAATAACTGCAGTCAGCAAATGTCAGCTCCTATGGCAAAGTCACAAGGCAGCAGAGATCTGAGCTTGCTCCTGCTCTGCACCAGGACCAAATAAATAAAGTCCAGGCATGAAATATAGTATCCAGTGATCAATACCTGGAGTCATCTTGTTCTCTGAGTCAAAAATAAACCTTGTCTAGGTGCAAGAGTGGCTGCCATTCTCCAAACAAAACTGAAAAGCTGCAGAAGAAGCAAACCCAGTGACTTTAATTTCATTTTATAGTCAGCTGTAGTGCTGATGTTCCCTTAACACTGTATAGCATCGCTTTGGTTAATCTCATCATGGTGAGCCCCAGAAATAGAATGACATCTGCTATTTAGGATGGGTTTGGTACAATTATGCCTTTTGCAGTATTTGTGTCTCATTTCTTTCAAGGATATGTAACTTCACTTTTTCTATTAAAACTAGAAAAAGATGACTATAAATGTCTTCTGCTGTGATATAAAGCTCAAACTACAAAAGACAGATCTCACGAAATTACTCTTGTTTGCATTCTGAAGATGGAGCTTGTCATTAGAAAGATGAACACTTTATATTCTTCTTACATTTTCTAATATTATAATGACAGATATTATGGCAAGCACCATAATCTGTTCCACTGCAGTGCAAACAGCACACATCACCTCCCTAATAAAATTGCAATAGTTAGAGATGGGAGTTCATTATTTTCTTTGCCTTCTGCCAGGATATTGCTGATCCATGTAATTACTGCAGTTGCAGAGATGCAGTTGGGACAGCATCAGTGCTCTTCTCTGGGCAGTTGCACTACACTGATACTGATTCTGGGACTGTACTGCTCCCAGCAGTGTATACTGCTGTTATACTGGAAATATAGGTATGAAAAGCTCTATTTGTACTTCAATACCTGTTAAAAAATTAGAGGCAAGCTCCAATTTCATAGCATTTAACTTGGAGATGGCAGCCTGCTGCCCAAGCTGACGGGGATAAAGCTGTACACTCAGCAGGGTCCTACCCTTTCCTTGAGAGAGGTGAGGTCAGCAAGTCCAGTTCTTTTCACTTACATGTCACTTAAGAACAACAGCCCATTTTCAGGTTCTTTTCCAGTGACCAAGGCCAGAAAAGTCTGTCATGTGGTCACAAACACAAGAGGTAAGGTGTTTTCCAACTCTGCACTTTTCATTTCATGCATCCAAAAGTAGATTTATCTAAAACACGCACTGGGGATGTACTGGTTTGGGCTGAACTTGTGATCAGGCAGGGAGGACATCGGCAGGGCACGCACAGCAGGAGGTTTACCCAGGACACGGGAGGTCTGTGTTCATGTCCCTGCTCTGTCGAATTCAGTATGAGGATGTGATTCTGTCCCTCTGGGGAGACACATCCTTGCTGCCCTGTTTCAGAGCTCATTGCAAACAGGCTTTTGCTCTGTGCCAAACTGCCAGAATTGGTGATCTCATATGAAAGGAAGCACTGGTCAATGATTTCGTTTTACCAGCAGCTCAATGACCTAAGTATGTTTTCCTTCTAGCATTTAATCTCCTGCTTTACTGGGCTCTGTTTGACTTCACCTACCATTATCACACTGACATGTTGGTGGAGAGCAGAGCTAACCACGGATTATGTACAGTACCCACAACAAATGCAATCAGGCTGAATTAGCAGGGATTGAGTCTCGGGCTCCTGGAAATAAATTGCAGTATTACATTTGTCATCTGTGAGCCTTTAACAGCCACAAAACACTCACAGCATAGGCCTGTGGTCAACTTCAAACAAATTATACAAGGCATTTCATATTGTGATTAAGGTGAACTGGAACCTGCAGACAGATGTGTGTGTGCTCACCACAATTTATCTTTAAAGACTGTCTATAAATCCTAAAAAAAGGAGGTGTTGGTTAGCTTTTGAGTTTGATGGCGGGGGGGGGGGTTGTTGGGGGTTTTTTTCACTGTTAGATATGAGGAGGATTTGAAGCAAAATGAAATACAAGTATAAAGTTATATAAGTACAACAGTATAAGCAGAAAGGAGCATTTTAAAATCATCTTCATTTAGAGGGGTTCCAGGAATTACACCATGTTCTCAGAATCCATCTTTCACTATCTGACACCAACACCAGCAGAACCATGATATGGTAAAAGCTGATGATCAAACACATCCTAATGGTCTAATACATACACACGAAAAATTTGATCCTGAAAAACGTTATTTCAAAGCTTTTCCCTCCACACCTTTGAACCATGACTTAATGAAGTATGTCAGCTAACAGAGCTGAAAAACCAGCAAAAATACCAAGAGGCCAGCTCTTCAGAGGTCTGTCAGCCTGTGGGAGCTACACTGCCTTAAACAGGGCTGGAGGACAAGGCAGCCTTTCTCCTGTTGAGAGGGTCGGTGCCACACTCTGTGCACCACTGGGTTTCCTGTCTGCTTGCTGGCATGCCTCTCACACACAAGTCTGGGGAAAGCAAGGGCACCACTCTCATGGGAGTCCATCATCCCAGATATCTCGCACACAGAAAAGTGCATCAGATCACTTTTCTCCTGCTGGCTATGCCTTACATTAGCTCAGCCCAAAGCACCTCTCTTCTGCTTTCCTTGCTTCTCCTAGGTCAGTGATGACTCATCTGTGCTTTAATGGAGGACCCTGAGGCTTAGTTCATTATCTGGAAAGAGCTTTGAGACCATCACTGAAGTGCAAGGAGGTTAAGTCTTGTAACTCACACCCATATGCTATGTTTGTGCCTTTGCATATTCTTTTCTTTTTATAAAACCAAAATTTGTACCTCATCCTAGAGCAGGGAGGGAGCCATTCACTCCCTCTCCCATGATGTATCCCCCCCTTGCTTTCCTGTGCACAAGGTTTGGGAAAAGGGGGTCCAACCTACCCAGCAATCGAATCTGCATGATGGCTCCGTGTAAAACGAAGAACATCCAGAGGGGCTGGGAACAGTCCGCGCACACCTGCATGCCAATGCCGGCACCGTTGTGACTCAGGTGCAGCTCGCCGTCTGAATTCACCATAAATCCCAGGATGTCGCCGCTCTGGAGGGGCACCAGCACTCGGCAGATGGCCCAGAACTCCTTTCGGTCGACCAGGGATTCGGGGTTGTAGGGGAGGTCACTGGGGCGCAGGGTGCCGGGGTCGCAGGACGTCACCCCGTAGGACAGCGTCCCAGTGCGCACGGCGTTGGACTTGTTGATTTTGACGAAAATGGTTTCGTTGATCCGAAGGGGTCTGCTGGTGAAAACCAAAGTCCTCTCCTCCCGGGCGTGCTCCAGGCGGGCCACGGTTTGGTCATCGAGGATTTTGACGTGGGGTCCCCGGAGGTGGTGGAAGCGAAGGTCGCTCTCCAGCTGGGACGGGAGGAGGTGCGAGTGCTGGGAGTTGAGGGAGTTCTGCGGGATGGGGCAGGTGGTGGCCGTCACGTGGAAGGTGTCCTCCTGCAGGTTGAGGTCGCAGAGGCTGACCGAGAGGCGCGTGTCCTCCGTGTCCCGCCGCAGCGAGGGCCGGCGGATGGCCGTGAAGGAGCGCGGCCGCAGGCAGTCGGGAGGGATGATTTCACTGTCTGTGGGGAGAAAGGAAACAAAAAAAGGGGTCACTTTCGGAGAAAATGAAAATGTCCAGGAGCTTGAAAAAATATAGGTTTGCTTGATATGTTTAAAAGGGGAAATCAGAGACCTGCTGCCGCCATTAATAAATTTTCCCCTTTGAAATATGGGAGCAGAGTATCATAAAATGTATTTGCAATCAATTGCTGTTCTTGTACTTTCCCCACCAGTAACAACATTTCCAGCTTCTGAGCAGGCAGACTCAAAATCGATGGCCAGAATTGCCCAAGGGAGGCTCTCCTTGGAGAGGGGAAGCAGAGAATAAGTATCTGAAATACACTCTGAACACACCAATCAATACAGGCTCCAAGTTTTCATGCCCTCTTTATTGTCCACAGTAATTCTCACAGACTTATGAAATAAATATCTACACTTTTTTTTAAAGAAATTGCTATGTTCAGTTCTATATTATTTATCACCATATGAAATTTAATTAATATTCCTGTCTATAACTAATCATTAGTGTTTTGGTGCTCACTGCAGAGCAGTACAGATATTAATTTTACAGTGCAGAATTTGAGAATATGCTGGGTTTTAGAAATATAATATAATAATTTATTATTTCCAAACCAAATAATTAAAATTCAAATCTGCAGATATATAACTAAGAAAGATAATGCTCAGATATTCAAATCCACCAGTTGTACCTTATCCTCTTTGTTAGTATCACCTGCTGCTTCAAGAACTAATCAATTTATTTGATTCTCTTCCTGAGGAACATAATCCCCCATCTTTAATGCTGAAATTACTTATATTTAATACCTCCTTAGCTGTGCTGTTGTCCTAGAAATTTTAAAGAACCATATACAGAGAAAAAAACCTTCATTTTAAAAAATGTAAAGGAAGCTGAGATAATGCAAAAATTTTTCCTTATGTCCAACCTCCTGAACTCTGAGAAGCCTGTAGCATGAGGAGACCATTCACTGTGTGAATATTGAGGATGTGGGAAACTCCTGGGATGGTGTAAGAAGCTGCGACCCAAATGGACTGAAGGCTGCTGTGGCTTCGAGCCCAGGTCTAAATAGCAGGAGGTGACACCACCCCATACAACACAAAGGAACACAGCAGACCCCAGCGTGGGACGTGCTGCAAACACAGCACAAGGTGGAACAAGAGGAAGAGGCAAAGCTGTCCCTAAAGCACATGCAGGCCCTTGCAGTGGACACCTCTTCCAGCCACATATCCTTGGGATTTTCTTTATGACAACAAAAGAGCAGGACATCAGGTTATCTGAGGATTTTCTCGATGGGATGTACTCTCTCCCAGTACACCAGAGTAGTAGCTCTGTACTGGTATGCCAAGGAGTAATGCCAGCTACTGAGTAACCAACATCTCCTGCAATATCTGAGGTCTGACTAACAGCCTTTCCTGCCCTTCTCTTCTGGGAGCCCTGACAAGAGCACACCCACACAAGGTTTGGCTTCAGCAGAGCTCTTTGCTTTGCTTAAACTGGATTATTCCAGGCTCCTCTTTAAATAAACTTCTATTACAAGGGAAGCAGAGTCTCAAAATAAAAATGGGCTTTGTTTCTCATATTTGATTTTCTGCATACTGATATTTCAGCCTCTCTTCCCAGAAGTTAATTGAAGAAAAGAAGGAATAAATAAAATCGGAAATTACCCCAAGTAATCTAGAAGTGGGTCGCATTAATGCTTTGAAATATATGGGCTAGCATTTGCATTCCAAGTGTTCCTGCTGGATAGCATTGGATTTATTTTATCCTCCTTTAGCCGGAAACCTACATAGGAGAACAAATTAATACTGGCAGCTGACGATGATCCTTTTGTGTAGGTGAATGGATAGAGACCTTTCTGAATAGGAACAGAAGGTCCTCTCTATTTTATTCCCTGTAACTATGCATGTGCAGCCTGGCTGACAACTGTGATGTGTGGGTAGCTTGCAGCCAGGGTTTTGAAACAGCTTGTTTTCCACCAGGATGCTTGCATTTCCCTTTGGCTGCTGGACAGAATATCTTTTTCCATCTGAAAAGAGGTTAAGAGAGATGGAGTTCTGCAGACAAGACACATGGCAGTGATAGCAAACCAGGGTTATATATCCAACTGGTTTACTTAAATCCCTCAGTAGCTCAGATGTGTGGCCACCTAAGGAATTAGATGTCTTTTGCATATAGAAGCGAAGCATTAGTTCATTAATGTTTGCAAATACCCATGGAAGAAAGGATTGCAGTTTACTGGCTTCTGAAGTGTGTTTGTGAAAATTTAGAGATGAGTCTCTAAGAGATGCTGGCCTGCATCACAAAATATCCAGCCAAAGGAAGAAAAAATATCCCATTGAATATAAATCAAAACAGAAGTGGGACTCATCTTTTGGGGTAGTAGGTAGGTTGGAAGAAATGTGGAATGCCATTTACCCAGAATAACTGATAATGGCCAAGGGCTATGAAAGAACAATTCTGGTGAAATGTGGAACAAATGAGGTGACTTTGACAACTTTCTTTCAGAAGAAGATGCGCAGGAATTAGTTGTTTTCTTCCTCTAAAGCTTCAGTTCTCACTTTTTAAAAACAGATCAAACAAGTCATGCAGAATACAGACGAAGCTCTTCATGCTGGAGTGGCCCATAACAGCCTTACCCCTGCAGAACATTCACAAGTGATCTTTAATGTCTACAAAGGAGAGACTCCTTTGTTCTGGAGCATTTATATATACAGAGACAAATCTGGGGGACACACCAAAAAGACTGAATGACTTCATGTGACGAGACTGTCCACACAAAATGGGTCCAACAGCCCATTACCAAGGACCACCCAGCTTCAGCCTGAAGAATGTGGTAATCATTCATCTCCTCATTAAACGCTCAAGGTTATAAAATTTCTTGTATAAGACAGTTGGCAGTGCTTCTTTGGGAAAAGTCAACTGATGAGAGATCTCCTTGGGTGAGAATAGAAGGACTTGTGAGTGAAGACCACAGCTGCCCCCAAGCCACCAGAGCAAGTGTTAATGCAGTGGCTGGGACACCACCAGCAAGCTGGCCTGGACCATGGCAGCTCAGTGGAGCTGGCTGCCCGGGGAGCTTTCCAGAGAGGTTTTGCTGAGCTCTGCATCAGTGCAGTTACAATGTTATTTCTGGATTTTGAGACTTAAAGTTTCTGGTAGCAGTACAGACACAGCCAAAGTGGAAAGGATTTCTACTCAATACAGATTTTCTGGTCCTCAGCTGGAGAATCTGAGACACTGGATTTAAAGGATGCCTATCTTCACAAATGCCTTTGTATCTTTTTGTAGCTTTGTTTAAGAAAAAAGTAAGGAGGAGTAATTAATTTATCTAAGTAGAAATTAAGGGCACTTGAGCAGTTCAGCCACATTCTGTTTTATTCTCCTCTTTAGTGGGGTTCATCTGCAAAATTTAGATTCTCAGCAGGTGATTCCTTACACAGAAAAATAATTTGAAGTATCTTCCTCAGACCAGAGGCTTCAAAGCTTTTAATTTTCCTGCTTGGAGGGCATGGAAAAGCTTCCCACTTTGTGCAGGTTCAATGCAACTGCACTTTAAAACAGCTTTTACAAGGAGCTGGTGAGCAGACAGATGCAGCCGTAATCACTGCACTCAGATCAGAAGTATTTCACTACCACCTTTATTTTGAACCACTGCCAAATGTTCTCTTCTCAAAATAATTTATTTCCTTAAACACGTTAATATGTAGAATACATATTTATCACAGAGATCACACACATGCACATTGAATACAGCTGCAAGCACATCCAAACACAAAAGCATTTCTAACCACCAGCATGCACAGATCATCTCAGCCCCACACAAGCCCAAAGGGGATGTGTTGCTGTCAGACTGTCAAATCATCATTTCCCTCTTCTTTTTCTTTCTCAGTACTGTCTGGGACTGCCCGAAGGCTTGACTTTCCAAGGTCATGAGCAGCCAGTATTCATACACCTGTAAAGGATCTAAGACAGCAGAGCAAACTCAGCATGGACACACACATCCTGGAAACTCAGGCAGTCCGTGTTTAACTGCAGCTCAAGGGACACAGATCTCCTCTCGATCAGTTTCCTGAGATTGGTGCAATCCTACGACCTCCATGAATTGCAATTCTTCAGAGCATAAGGTCTGCAACCAGTCTCCAGAATGAGCTATGGAACATCTACTATAAATAAACCAATTTTGTGACTTACTACTACAAAAAAATAACCTATAATTTGGGGAATCAGACCATTCTGTGAGAACCTAAGAACATTTCTAATGATCCTCCCTCCCAGGAGAGAGAAATGCTGAGAAGTGAAGGAACTGCCTACTGACTCCTTGCATCTGGAGAACATTTCTGTCCTCAGCTACTAAGCCAAGAGTAAAAAATTGGTAAGGCCAGAACTTTGCTGGTATGATGCCTCCCTTTCCGTGCAAAGATTCATGGCTTTTCCTTCCTTTTGTTCTTTGCTTTACTTTTTCACAAGTGCAATTTCTTCTCTTAATCCCTCACTTCACTGGGTAATGGTATTTTCAGTGGGTACTGGTGCTTACGGTATAATTTCCATGACCAAGGAACCTCAGGGGTGCTAAGCTAAGCTACCAAAAGACACATCGAAGTCAGTGGGCCCTACAAGAATATTCTATGTAAACCTGCATGTGCAAAAGGATGTATAATGTATTGTTCCCACCACCCAGGAGTGCAGATGAAGGTTCTTTTTCCCACCATCAGCTCCACCTGCCACAAGGAGTTACCCAGGGAGGACAGCTGATGTGCACTGCTGGGGGACTGCCACGCTTCAGTGCAGAAGTAGCCAGAACAATTTCTGTATGTTGTTTATAGCTCAACTTATTATCTACTTTAAGGTGACAGAGGGTTGAAAATATGGTGAAATGGGAACAACTTATATTCTCATTTATCCCTCCTACAGTAAGGATGGAGATCACTGCAACTGGTGGCAAGGAGTAATAGCTGTGCTCAAACTCCCTTGGTTGCCAGCTTGCCTGATGTGTGTATGGCACCCAGCCCGCAGCATCACCTCCAGTGGAAAGAAGAAAAGCATCTGTGACTGGGTCTGGGAAGAGAAGGACCATTGTGCAGCCCTGGGTTCAAAATCCACCCAAATTAATGGGTGACTGGAAGCAGCCTGCTGTACTCATGGTGTAAAGACATCCTCATCACCGTGGGATGCTTTGCTCTGGGCTCCCTCAGTCTCTGCCACGTGTACCTTAACTGCTTTATTGTAGCAGGAGGAGCTATGCAAGCAGGAGAGTGAAAACCATCCTTACTTAAAATAAACACAGGAGAAAAACTGAGAAGTGAAGAATGCTGAGGGCCCGCTAACAGTCATTAAGAGGTAAAGCTCCACTCACAGAGCATGTCCAAAGTGCTTTTCCCTGCTGGCCATGTGAGAGGAGACACTTGTAAAACTATTTGTTTTTCTGCGAACTCTTACTCTCCATGTGAGGTCTGGAGAGGAGACTGGGATCTGCCTCACTCAGCATAATGCTGCAGAGACCCACGCTCCTGGACGGATCCTTCTGCTCTGATGCTGCACACAGGTTCTTCCCTTACTGCTTGTACTGTTAAACTGTGAATTTATATAACCCAAGACCACTCCATTGTGTTTATTTTTCATAAACCATCAGGCGCCAGAATGCAGCTTCTCGGACCATACAATGAAACCACTTTCAGAGCATTATTGTAGCATGTGGGAGGCAAATGTTTAAAATCCCTCAAAGGAATGATTCAGACGAAAAAACCTCTTTTGCCATATACTTAGGAATTCACTTCTACAAAGTACATTTCTCTTTATGAATAACTGAGAAATCAAACTGTCTGAGTTATTGCCTCTGATCAACCATTCCGTCTTGAAACCACCCACAGCAAATCAAGGACATCAGTTAATACCTACTTAAACAGTATCTTGCTATGTGCATTTCACTACTTCATTGACAGTATAAATATCCCATTTCAAATGGAGCTGCTCCCCTTTGCTCTCACTGCTCTGGCTCCTCTCTTTGCAAAACTACAGCCAACAGACAATACCACTTGTACCAGCTATTTATGGAAGATGCCAGGCTGCTCTTTAAGAGACAGTAAAATCTGCTCTGGGGCAAACTGCATCTGAGATCAGAACCCAGCTGCCGGGCTCTGCAGCAGAAGACACTCCTCACCATGTAAACAGAAAGGATATATAAAAGGTGAGTGGCAGGCAGGAAGAATTAATGTTCTCATTTTATAGACTGGAAACTGTGGGATGGATTGAGCAGTCCAAGGGGATAGATGGCTCCTCTGGCAGAGCTCTTAAGTGAAGCCCCTTAGGGTTTATCTCAGTGCACAACAAAACCACTCCATTTTCCATGGTACACCCTCTCATTACCTAATTCTTCATCAAAGAGTTATTCTCTACCTGCTGCTCCTCTGATTCTGTGTGCAGGTTGCTCTTCTCCCCTCAAAACTCAATCTACTTGGGACTCCTCATCCACTACAGATCCCAGTGGCCACCATGGAAACCACTATTCCAGAATTTCTCCTTCTCCACACACCAGTTTGGTAGCACCATATGGTCAGCGGAGAGCAAACACATTTCATGTGCATCGATGGGGTTAAAGCAGGAGTTAATTGCTATGAGCAAACATTGGCTTCTTGCCCATTGCAACCTGGAAGGCAAATCACCTGGTATTTTATATCAGCCATTTTCATTGCAGGTGTGGCCGATATTTAAATCACCTGAGTCTATTTGTTTGCCTGTCACCAACACAGCCCCTATCAGCTTTCTGACAAGATACTCAGGTGTTTTTTCCAATATTGATGGAAGCATTTGAGAGAATTTCTACAATAACCACGGGGCAGAAGTCTGAGCTCAAGCCAAGGGTTACAAAGAGTCCAAAGCTGAAGTTCTTCTGTGGGAGAAATAATTCATACTTACACTAAAAATCGTCACCAGATTTTAAAGCTGTTTTACAAAAGAAAGCAGATCATTGACCCTGTGGAACCAATTGCAAGGCTACAAACATCTGCCACTTTAACAGAAATGAGTGGAAATCAACAGTGCTTAAGTTCATCTCCCTGGACTCATCTTTGCTTTGTGTTTGCATTTGCTTGGAAAAAAATCAGCATTTCTTTATGGGCATTTTGGGAGAGATTGAGCTCTAAAACTATTTGGTTTGCATGACTCAGTTTAGGAGAGGTGTTAAAACACGGGATGGAAGAGAATAAGCCTAGTCTTCTAGTTGTTACCAATTGCTAGGTGTTTGATAAATTTATTGTGCAGATCTGGTGGCTTCCTGTGGCCATTTAGCACCAAATCCTGCTTTGAGGGAATGGTGGTTTTATACCATCAGGCAGCTGGTGTCCTGCCAAATGAATCTCAGGAAAACCCTTGGGATCTATTCGGAGCACTTTGCTGAGAATGCAAATATGCACCCTTGGGTTGCTGTGACTATCACAGATTTCTTGTCATGGGTTGTCAATGTTGTACCAATAGTACAGACAAAATACCATTGCAAAATAAATCAGAAAAAAACAAACAAACGAATCTGGATTCTAAAAGGATGTGAGCTCATGTGCTGCCAGTTTCCAAGCTGAAATGTTCAGAAAGGGAAAATAAAAATCCCTGAGCTTTAGAGAACTGTGGCTGTTTTTAAGCCAGAGCGAGCAACTGCAGTTCCCAGGCCAGCTTAGTAATTGAATTGATCATCTGCATATTCTTCAATAAAATCTAAGGAATGAAAGCATACAGTCTAATACATGGACCGATAAATTGGAGTTTTGGGGCATGTATTATCTAATAAAGTGCTCTGAACCAGTCCAGTTTATAACAAATATTCATGCAATTCTGCCTAACATCTGTAAGCATGTCAAATTGATTTGCACATGTGAAACAGCACAAAGAGCATAACTAGCCTCATAAAATTGAAATAAATTACTGTTCTACTCAGAAAATATGAATGTTCTGAAAGAGTCTGACAGTAGGTTATGAAGAACAAACTTCCATATGTGTCTTACAGTTATGCATTTGTTTTCTTCTCCACAGAAGGTGATGCTCAGAGAGAGTCTGCAGGGCATTGGCAACAGCTGTGTTACAAACAACACATTTTGGGTTTCATTCAGGCCTTTCATTCGGGGTAAATTCATCCTCCCCAGCCAGCAGTTTTGAAGACTGACAAACATCCTTCAGGTTGAAGATGTGCCTATCCACTGCCACAGCGACCTCTGGATATTGGCCCCTCCTGGCCTGATTCCCTTTATTGTGTTCATAGGTTTTCTAACTCCCCTTAATGTCAGAGAAATATGGTTTGAGCAGAAACCATGTGCCCTGGGTTTTGTGGAGACAACCTAGATCCTGTTATTCACTCCTTAATCCATCTCCCACTCACATATGAAGGCTCTGAAATTTACTCCCACCCCAATCAATGATTTTCACCTCCACTGCCCCAGGCCTCCTAGACTCCATGATCAGTTACAATTATCCCTCTTGGAAACCACAGCAAAACAATCATCACTTTTAGGACTATACCAATATTATTTTAATCTCAACCCTGCCTCTCTCTGTCGGGTGACCCACCTTTTCCTTCCATTTCCTTTGATTCTCTCTACAGCTGGAAAGCCTTTTTTACTTGTTTTAATTACCTGTAATAGACTTAATTCTCCCAGGAGACTGTCAATTGTCACTTTATCTGATGTTTCCTGGTCCTTAAGATGTAAATTTCTCTGTAGAAAAGTTCTGGATTTTTTTTTTCACCTTCTTCGTGGGAAATTAGGGCAATAATTCCAAGTCCTGATTGTCTAATAACTTTATAGAGCTGTCTTCTCACAGCCAGTGACTCTATTGCTTACTCCTGGCACTATCATCCCTTTTACCCTCCTTTCCTCCTAGCAATTTTGACCCTCTTACCTCACCTGTTCAGGTAAGTTCACAATGGCATGCAGTGTTAACCCCACAACTTCACCTCCCCGTGCTCTGCTGCAGATTGCTGTGGGCCCTCCCACAAGCCTGTTTCCAAACCTTATGTTACTGTGCAAATGTTTCCATAGCATCTCCGTGCTCACAGCCAATTTCCAAGCTGCATCAGACACATTCCCTCACCCCCTGAATCACCTGACAGCAATTTTCTTCAAAACAAGCACTTTCTGCCTCCTTCCCATTTATCATCCTCCCTTCCTGCATTTATCCTTTTTCACTCACTTTCATTTACCCCGCTGCCATGGAGATGATGGCTCCTTCTGCAGCTTCTCCCCACATTTCCCAGTCAGGCTCCTGCCAGCACTGGTGGCTTTGCAAACAGCTGCTGAGGGAGAACTCGACCCACCAACAACCACCCAGTGCCTCTCAGGGTCTCTCCAAGGGCCAGCATTTCACCCAGCACCACTGCTTACTGCACTGATTTAATGCCATTGGGGGAAGACTCAATTCCTTAGGAATCCCAGGAACCTGGGCTTGCTGCAATCCTGTTTGGTTCAGAAAAGCACTGCTAAATGATAAACTGCCTGGACAACACAAGGATTTTGCTGCTAACTCACCTACCAGAGCTAAAAGCGCATTTTCTAGTGAAGCTGCAGCCTGTGAAAAGCAGTAATAATACACAATATTTCATATCCTGCCTGAAGAAAAAATAAAATTAATTGTGAAGATACAGTATTTCAGGCTAACCTGAAGCAGAGTGTTCAGTTTATCTTACTGCCTTTTATAAAATCAAATTAATATTGGACCAAGAGCTTCTCCAGTTGGTTTCTGGGGCTTGTTTGGAAATCACTGTTGCCAGTGATTTTTCAAGATTAAAATGTTATTTCAAGACTCAACATTGAAATATAGAATTTTGAAAATAGTGAAAGAAAACAGCTAGAGTTTGCCAAAAGTATTTCAATTTGTCATCCATGACTAACTAAGTTTACAGATATCTCTCCTCCTCCAAGCTGGTTCCTCATCTAAAGATCCAACAAACATATATCTGAAAGAATGCACATAGTGCTATTTGTCCAGAATATTTTATTTGTTTTAATTCCTTTTAAGATCTCTTTCCTGAAGAATTTCCACCCAAAATCCAGCATGAAGGAGCTCTCAAAAAATTTCTGTCTCATTTTCTACATGTACAAAATGACAGTGCAGCCATTACACCCCACTCCTGGTGGAGTCTGCGGGATGTGCTCTCACAGCTGTGCATGGAAGCAGTAAATCAAGGCCTTGTTTGATGAGCTTGTTTTAAAATAGCACAATTACTGCTGTCTGCACCAATTCAGGAAAGTTCTGTTTGTGTTTAGGCATGTTCCATATCACGACAGCACTTCAACATACACTTCCTCTGAACAAGTGTTTATATCCCACTGAAGGCAATGGGATGTACACACAAGCATACCAGCAGTCCCAAACCAGGAGCACAGGGTAAGGTTTAAAAACTACATTCCACACAACAAAAGAATTCTTCTCTAAACTCCACTTTCCCTCTGTCTCCTTGCCTTGTGCCAGTGGAGAGAACAGCAAAGGAGATTTCCTGAAGCTAAGCCTAGATCCCCCACTCCAGCTGTTCCTGCCGGACAAAATTATGGGGGAACCGAAGAAAGAGTCAGTGCTCACTTCCACCAAGGTACATAACTGAAAAGGTCATCTCTTCAACAAATTCTTCACATATTTTGTCATGGAAAATGCCCATTAGGCTTGTGATTTCTTTAAAAATTATTTGGATACCCTGATCTAAAGGAACTAAAGAGCTGAATCTCTCTACTAGAGCTTCAGCCAACTCCTTAACAAGCAAAAGACAAATTTCACTCTCACCTACCCCAGAGAACCTACCTTGGCTATCAGTAAAGATAATCTGAATGCACAGATCATAGGATCCACTTCATCCACAGATCATTCATCCACTTGTCCGGTTTCAATCTGTTAACCAATCTGGTAACCAGCGTAGGGATGACTCCCAAACTCAAGAATTTCTCATCACATTAACAGACTCATTTCTCTTCAGCTTCTGCCTCCTTCAGCATCAAAGTTTAAAGCAATATTTAGTGAGAATGTTATTGTGAACCTTTCTACACCTACTCTGAACTGTTGTAGGGAACTATCAAACCCTTGCTACGTAATAATAAAAATTGTAGTTTGATGTGTTTACATCAACTGCAATGACATTACCAACAGCAGTAATGCCTTGCTCAAAAGAATCTGGGACTGATCCCAGGTCTGTCTGGGACTTGGATATTAGAGCAAAAAGACCTCTCCCCACTGTGCTCAGTGCAGTCCCACTGTTGCTGGTACTGTAACAACTAGGACTTTATAAATGTCTTTGTTTCCAAGCACAGATGTAGTCCAGTGACCAGAGCAAGAGCTGGATAATTCACATCAGCACTCATTCCCACCCACCACAGTATGGCCCTGGGAAGTCACATAGCTAAACCTGTAAAAGCATTTCTGAAGGCAGAAAAAGCATAGGATGTGGACAAATTCTCCTGGTACCTAAAACAGAGAAGAAAGGGTTACTACTGGCTGTATTTCTGTTCTCTAATTTTTTTTCATATCAAAGTATGCAAAAGGAAAAAAAAAAGGAAAAAAACCCAGAAGAAATCCCAAGGAGGCACGTAGATGACTTATGCTCAGGAAGAAGTCGATGGGCACGTGCAGAAAGGGTCCCACAAAGCTGTGCACACTCTGCTCCAGCCCAGGAGAAGCCCTGTCCCCAGCCCCTTTGCTCTGTGTCCACAGGAAACACAGAGCACCCCGACAGTGGTTGCCATAGCCACCCCTTCACGTCCCAGGGTCAAGTTTCCCTCTGCACAGAAAGATTATTTATAAGGTGGCTTAGGTGTGCCTTGTGCCTGACAGTTAAAAATGGGAAGTCCCATCCCAGGGGAGCTTATGGCCCTTATTAGACACAACACAGTGAGAGGGTACAATAAACACAGGGAAGAGGGTCAGGGCGAGATGGTGAGATGCTGCCTGTATGCCCTGTCAGCTCTTTTATTCTTCCTGTTAAACACTGTGAGGGCTATGCATCCCTGCTCGTTTTTGCAAACACTGCTGGTCTGTTCACTGCAGCTGCTCAGGGCTGGCACAGTCCTGGCTGGGATGGGTTCCACAGCTTCTCCAGGCCAAGCTGAACCCTCCACCCTGGAGCTAACAGCCCTTCTGAAGAGTTGTGAAGTCCATGAAATCCCTCCTGGCCAGTTATCCTTCCCTCCACTATGCCACAGTGCTGAACATGCAGATCCTGCTCCATGCTGCCAACATGGAAAATGGGCTGCTCTTGGCAGTGCAACCATTTCCAATGGGGCCTGGCATCTAGGGGAAAATGGGGACAGCATTTAGTCCCTAAACTGGCATGGAGAAATCATGGGGCTCATCAGGACTGCTGGAGGAGGCAGAGAGACACCTGAGTTACAAAGACTCCAAGTCACTGCAGCCTTGTCCCCACACCCAACACACTCCTCCTAGCAGGGGGACAGAGAGACAGCACTGGGAACAGAAACAGTGTCTGTCTGCTGGCTTGCTGACAGCCAGCACGGTGCATCTGGGATGCTGCATCCTGCTGGGGAGAGGTGAGGGTCACCCCGTGCTGCAGGCTCTGCCCTCCGGCTCTGCCACATCGGCTCTGTCTCGTCGGCTGCCTGGCAGCTGGAAGAGAAAAGCTGCCCCGTCTGCACAGAAGTGAGCAGGAACTGCCACCATGGCCCAAATCTGCAGGAGTGGTGATAAATGACAACTTTGCTACCCACTGCATTTCAGTGAATTGTCCTGCCAGAAGCATTTCACTCAGTCAAAGCTGCTGCAGTCGCCCGTGCTCTCACAGGCAATGCCAAATCTTTCCTGAGTGAGTTCTGCAGTACTTTGAAAATTCATATTTGTGAGCAACAGGAAGCAAACATAATTTTGTAAGGAAACAAGTAACAGGATAGCAAGTTAGAGGGACAGTGTAGCTGGTGTGCCTGCCTCACCCTGCCCACTGCTACATTATCCCTGCCAGGAGCTCCCGAAAGGCTGTGATTAGAAGACATCATCCTTCACCTCTGTCCCCAGGAGGAGTCACCTCTACATTCATGTTATCCTGTCAATAGTTGCCCATGCCCCAAAATCCCGTTTTGGGAGGTGAGTCTCAGCTCTGGGTGTCAGGGTGGCCCTTTCCAGAGGCACTAGTGCTGTGTCAAGGTTCATGGTCCATTTGAAATTAGCAATCCCAAAGTAACCTCCACAGTCTACTTTCTGCGCCTCTCAGCCCTCTGGGAAACCCTCTTCTCCCCAGAAATTTGACATTTCTTAATCTTGGCTTGTTTTCCAGGTCAGCAGCCTTGTTCCCCAGCACTCCCAGCCGTTCAGCAGAGGCGTGTCAGGCTGTCACTGTCTCTGTGCCAGTTTGCCATCCTGCTGAGTGTGCCTGCTCCATGGGCAGCTGCAGGCAGAGCCTGGGAGCCAGCTCCTTGGACAGCAGCTACACACGCACTCAGGGAATGCTCTGTCACTGTGGTACCTGCCAAAACACCTCAAAGCCATTACCAGCACACACATTGCTGGTCCCAGAAACCAGCAGGGGGGAAATGATTCAAGGAACAAGGAATCCAGGCACAGCCAGGACTAGCCACTGAGCCCTGCAGGCTCCATCCGTGTACCTCCCTGGCCATCCCAGTGCCATTCCCACGGCTGTGCCTTGCCTGCCTGCACTGCACAGCCACCTCTGCTGTGCTGGAGATTGCAGCCCCCAGAGTTGAACTCAAGGCTGGGCAATCCAGCACCATCAAGGAAAAGGATCAGCATGGTGCCAGACAACACTCACTGCAAAATATTGACACTGCTGCAATGAGAGCACCCAAACCTCAGCCTGCCAGATCTGAGGCAGTGCTGCACTGGGATTGACTGCTTTCTCAAAACTACAAAAGAAGGTATTTTGCCCTAAATTAATTGTAGTTAGCACTGTCACCATTACCCCAGGCAAATCTCATTGTGTCAAGCCATCTTACTCTGCCCTGTTGTAGATTCGGGGCACTATTCTGCGCCCAGAACTTCTTGGGTAATTTAAAAAGGGTCACTTTTTCCCAAGAAAAGTACAAGGCACCTGTGAATTCGTGTGCCTAAACACCTCTCATCATCAAACTTCATTTCCACCCTAGACTGAAAGCACAGCTTAGGCTACAATTTAAAGCAAGAACCATTTCTGCCTTGCAGCAGCTCAGCAGCATCATCAGTTTTCCCCGTGCACATGGGAGTGTAAATGCTCATAACTATTCAGCTGGTTCTGTGGTTTTACATTGAAAATATGTTGCTATGGAGAGCACAGCACGGGAACGTGCAGCTACCACAAGGCACCACGACACGAGCAGCCCACAGCTTCTGCTGGTATTTTCAGGCTCTCCACTGCCATCCACACAAAGGCTGAAAATAGACTTTAAGCTCAAATGAAGCATCTGTAATACTTCATTTCTGCCCATCCCTCCCCAAGGCACTGAGACTTTTCACAAAAATCCTACCAAGCATCCCACATACGCTCTGACGTCACCTTGCCGATTTCTAATTCCTCACTGCACACATGCCTCGAAAAGGAAATTCCCTCCAGCCCCATTTTCATTCTGTGTCCTACGTCTGGGAAGCAGGTTTCCCTCTGGAGCCACCCTTCTGCCAGTACCCAGAGGGGCTGCTCAGTCTTTATTACTTTTTAGCCACAACAGAAAGCAAATACCTTGTGCTGCTCCACCTTGCTGCCCTGCTGACTGGGAAGGATCTGATTTCTGTCATTTAAAGCTGACCTTGGGAAAGGTCATTCAGCAGCAGCAAACTGATTGCAAATTCAGTGCAGGGAAAACTTGTCTATGCTGTTGAAACCCCAGCCTTCACAGTGTCCAGAATGCATGGGCTGGGTCCTGAAGGATGCTGAGCATTTCCTGACCTCACTGACTTGATGAGACTTGGGAGAGCTCAATGCAGACTTGAGCCCACAGCACTGGGAATGAAGGATACCTTTGGGGTTTTTCTTTTTTATGAATTTTTAACGTATCTGAAATACTGTTTGTTTTCTTTCTCATACTCTGGAGGAATTGATAAATCCTCAACTGCACTATAAACATGCAGTCATCAGCCCTTGATTTCTAAAAATGTGTTTGTATTAAGCTATGAAATTATTTACAGTGGCCATAAACATCCTCCCAGCATCTGGCAGCTGAGAGAGGGCCTTGGAACTCACTAATTTACTTACATTGTAAACCACTTTCTAATAAATAAATAAGCTCTTAATATCTCACCCACAAGAAGAGACACATTGCATACAAAACTATATTTAGGGGTCCTTTGGAGGTCAAGGATTCAGCAGCTAAATTTCTCTGAGGATCTTTCTTTGGCGACTGTTTGTTTATGCCCAAATGAATTGTCAGCTGAATGCCTTTATTTTGAAATGGGTTTAAAATTCTCACATTGCTTTGAATGTTGGAGAAGCAGCTGCTTGTTTCTCCTTTTGCCTGAACCACGGTCAGAGTCTGATCTCAGGGGCCCAAAGGGGCATTTACATATCCAACTAAATGCTTGCTGATCCTTTAGCAGGGACCTTCCTTGGAGGGACTGCAGAGCCTCCAAGGCTGGTTCCTGGGGTGGGGATGCTCTCCAGGCCAGGAGAATGCCCAATGCCAGAGCTTGTAAAGAAAGGAGATCAGGACACCCTCCCTCCTGGATCAGCATCCTGCAGCCCATCCACTGCCCACCAGTAATGTACAGGGGGCAGAAGGGAAAACATCTCACACATCCCATCAGCTGCTGTGCAAAGGAAGAGCCACGTTAGGGCCCCTAATGGCTGCTGAGAGGATTTAAACTGATGGAAATGTGATTTTCAACTCCCGTGAAATCCATTGAGGTGCCCTCAAGGACAAAGAAGGGTGAGTGGCTGGTTCAAAGCAATCCTGGATTGAAAACAAAACTGTCAGATCAAAATTTGTGTTTTGTACAAAATAATAATAGTCTTTTTACAAAACTTAACATAAAAAAGGACTACTTTCACATACTGCTTCACTTAGACAAAAATACAAATCAAACTCTCCCCTAGTTACAACCAGTGCTGGTTAAATGAAAACATTAACTGGCAAATAGAAGAAAAAAAAAAATGTTTCATTCACTCCCCCTGCCATAGACACGGAAGAGAGGAAAGAATGAATCAACTATTAAAAATCAGTTTTGTTTTAGTCATGTGAGGTTGTACTCAGGGACAGCTAGAGAGCTGAATGAAGAATTTTAAAGTAGGAACCCCAATGTAACCAGGTCCTACTGCATCGCCAGTGCTCTGTGGACAAGCTCCATGTGAGGGTCTAGTTATTCCATTTGTCTACATTTGCAGATGGCTTCAGAGATCTCTGACTAACTGCAGAGTCCCTCTCCTCTCCCCTGCAGCCCCCATCTGCTCTGTTGGAAAAGATGAAGCTGCACCAGGACAAAGCTGGACCATGCAGAGTCCCCCACCATGCAGGGCATGGGCACTTGGCACCCTTCCTTTTCGGTGGCACAGCCAACCCCTGGGGTGCCCTGAAGAATCTGTGCCTGCAGCAGAGTTGCGATGGTCTCTGATGTCTTCCCAAGCACCCAAGGGCAAAAGAACCAGGTCACAAGGATGCTGGTAGCAACCCCAGTGGGCCAAAAGAACATAACCAGAATGTAAAATTGCTTTTACAGATGCACCCCGGTTCCTGCGAGTTGTCTCCAACACGTGTCCCCCTGTTCAGTCAGTGCAGAAGCTCTGCAGAAACCTTTCTCAAACACAGTGACCTACATCTGGCTACATTTTTTTTTATAGATAGTAATTTCCAGTCAGCAATGGACTATTTCAGTAAAGCCAAGAAGAATCCGCTGTTTTCTTAAGAAAGATAAAAAAATGTAAATGCAATGGGATTGCTGCTGGTCTTCAACAGAAAACCGTGTGATTTTGCATGTCCTCTCTGCAGTAGTTGAAGCAGCACAGACTGCTTGCTGTTGATCAGACAGATCTGGAGGGGTGTGGAACGAAAGCTGGGGCAATGGTTTAAGTTCACCCGTGTTGTAACACTGTTCCCTTCACCCCAAACAGGAACTTAGCCCTACAGTTTTGAAACTATGCATGGACAGCCTGAATAAATCTCATCACCGAAGGTTTCCTGACATTCCTGCTGAATATCCAGTCCTATTAGTCAATGTCAGGCCCTGGGCAACATGAAAAATTGCAGAAATCCATCCTGGCTGTCACTGGAAATCAAAGGTCAATCTCAAAAACTGAGAGACTCCTTCCAGACTTGGAAAGCATTCACATTTCAAGATTACAAAGTGCAATTGTCAAAGCTCTGCACGTTCATGTGAAACAGGAAGGAAAAATAAGACCCCGGACAATAGGACCCTGGAGGAGTGGTGGAGGGATCAGGCTTTTCCCGGGAAGCAGTTTGCCAAAATGTTAAAATAGAAGCTATTTACACAATAGGTTGGAAAATGTTAACAGCCAAAAACATGTTAGACAACAGGATTTCAGATTACAAACACTGGGCAGGTTGTCCCGTGAGGGTGCTCTAACAAAATACATGGATTCTCCAAACTAAGCAAAATGAGTGTTTTCTGTAATGGCCCTTCTGGTGGGGTTTCTACTTCTGCTTTTGCTGTTAAGGTTCCCTGCACTCCATACCCACAATCATCTGCCTCCATCTCACCCCGTTCTCTGTCTCTCACTCCTTCTGATCCCACCCCTGCCCAAAGCTTCCCTCCCACTACATCTACAGCCATTAACCGCACCATGTGAAGAGGGTGTGAAGTAATTCTGCTTGAGAATAAGGGGCAGAAACTCAGGCTCCCCAGTTTCTATTCCTGTCCCTCGTCCTCCCCGAAGAGCCTTCAGGAGGTCTTTTAATCCCTGTGATCTGTGACTTGAGTTCTCCTCCTGCAAGCAGCTTGTGATGCTGTGAATACCCTCCGGAGTCTGCAGGGAGTGAGGTCCTGGAGCTCTCAGTGACAGATCCCACACTTGCCTTGCTAAATGTTGAAAGGTTTTAGGTGTTAAAAGGGAGAAAAGGCCCTTTTAAGCATTTCTTTGGGGAGCAGGTGGCCAGCAGCTGACCTTCTCCTGGAAACCTGTGTAGTTTTAAATGGGAAACACAGCCTATGAAATTTTAAATAAATCTATTGTAGTCTGCACAGTCACTGACAATCCACAAGTGACAGTCACAATCCACCTTGCTGTTTCAGCAGCCTTCCTGAGGCTGAGCATCAAGGGCTTTCAACATAACTGTGAGCCTTCCCAGGGCTGCAGGGGACTCCTAGATCCTGCTTTTGGAGAAATGCTGGGATCAGCTCTCCCTCCTCAGCCAGCTCTTTGCTTTGAAGTTTCCACAATGGCCAAATTTGTCATCATCATCCAGTGGCTAAGTAAAATCATCAGAGACTTCACGTCTGACGGCTCAAATGCTCAGATTAGAGCCTCAGCTTTCAGCAGAGGTATCTCCTGGCTCCCCAAAGAGAAACACAAAGCACTAAGAACATTCCTGCTCAGGGAAGATGATGCTGACAGACAGAGAAGGAGACACTTGGCATAGCTTTTAAGTGCTTCTTCATTAAGGGCATCTGCCATCCTATCCTGCAACACTGCCAGTGTGCTTCCCAGCATGAGGCTCTACTGTGATCACACCTCAGTGTTCTCCTGGCAGTTCACTTAACAATAGGTGATGGACTTCATGCAGGCAGGCAGAGTTATGGGGCTGAATCTTCTGCCCTCCTTAAAAATAAGCAGAGTAGCTATGATCTACAAAACTCTAGGGTGCCTAAAATTCAAGCACATCAGGTCCTGCTCTGATTTTTACTCCCTGCATTGCATGTGTTCAGTTGAAAATGTTTCATCCCATGCCTGAAGGTGAGCAGGGTGAAGAGAGGACACAGTCTGTATGATATTTGTCTTCACACTTGCTCCTGCTGTAGGAGCCATCCAGAGGGAAGCCTAAACATTTCCGTGTGGCTCCATCTCTGTCCAGGCTCTCCTGGCAGTGCTGGGTATCTCTCTTCCTGGGGAGGTGGGGGAAGAAGGAAAGGAACCTGCCAATGCATGTCCAAGGGGAGGAATCAAGAGGTATTTAAGTGTCCAAGAGACTTGCCACACTTCCTCTTACACAGAAGTTGCACCTTGTGCTTGTTGTGCAACACTGGAAAGCAGAGCACCAAGAGAACAGTCCCAAGACAACAGATACAACAACAAACTCTTCTCCTTTTTTCAGATCCTCAAATTATTTTTAATATATAACCTATGAGAGCTAAACTCGTTCCTCGACAGTTTTACTTCACTTTCAACATGGTAATTTCTCTATTTTTCAGAGAAGGAGAGATAAGGTCCATTCTCCTGTCTTGTTTTTATTTTCTGTATATGCTGAAGGTTCCAGCTGACCTCCTCCTCCCTTTTAGGGACTGAGCAGTGGGGACATCTGATAGTCCCTTTCAGCTGCAGCATCTCTTCTGAGATGTAATGCCCAGGTGGACAGTGGAGAGTGGACAGCTTCCTCTCACCATTCTCTGAAGCTTTTCAACAATTCCTCCTTGCTGTCTGCATGTGATCTGCAGTCCTAGGTGAATTGCCTTTTCAGCTGGATGCACTGTGTTATTTCAGTATAGCACTATCTAGACAACTGAAAAAAGTGCAAACCATTTAATGTATTACTTTGACCATATTTTTTATGGGAATGGTGAAAGTCTGGAAGATTTCTAATCTTTTTGCAGTGCTTCAAGTAGTCCGTTTGTTTGTTTTTATATTTACATACATACATACATACATATATATATATAAAGAGAAAGCACTGTAAAAATTTACAGAGAGAGAGCTTCAAAAAGCCATTATTTTCAGCTAGTCAGAGGCTTTGTCTCACCATCATGATTTCTACACCATTCAGTAATTTATCTTAATTCAGACCATTCTGTGAATAAAATAGTCACTGTCCTACCAGACAGAAAGCAGATACTCTCCTGCCTCCCCTTGTAAAGCAACCAACAAGCCTCAGGAACAAGGAGCAGCAGTTTTTAAATGCAACAGAACCATTCCTTCCACCCGCTGAACTCCATCCAGCCTCAACACTTCCCAAAACTGAAAAAAAAAAAAGATGACACTGCAAAATGTCTTACATAAATTCTGCTGTCCCAGGAGCCTCCACAGCCAATCCAAAGGGTCAAAGTGCTTAAAGAGACCAGATTCTTAAGGGATTTCCAGCTCCCACTTTCCGATCTCAGCGATTACACAGGAAACAGCCAGCATCACCCTTGACAGGTCCCCACCACCACAGACATTAAATGTTCAGATTTTTTTGAATACCTTAGCCTCTTGAAGAAATCTTGGTGAAGTCTGGATAGGAAAAAGCCAGTCAGCAGAACAGCATAGAAACAACTCTAATCTGTTAAACCTAAATTGTAAAAAAAATTTTAAGAACATTTTCTAGCATTTTCCCACTACATACAGGAGATTAAGCAAGCAAAACTTCTTGATGTCTGCATATGTGGACGAGAGAGGAAACCCATGTGCATTCCCAAGTCTTGAAGCCACCAGCAAAACAACATCTTCAGCGCCAACATGAAGCCCTGCTCAGTGCTGCCTGGCTGGGCACTGGCAGCTCAGCAAGGGTCACTCCAAGAAACATACAACGTGGAGCAAGGAATTTTTTCCCTCAGTACTTGGCAGGGCAGTATACTAGCTATCTAAACTTAGACAATAAATACAGAACAAATTAACTGCTCCTGCTCCCCTGGAATTCCAGAGGTCTCCTGGGAGGCCGCTGTGCTCCGTGCCCAGTGCCAGGGGATGCACCCTGTGGGGGGAGCTGGGCGAGCACCCCAGCACACGGAGGCTTTTCTCCTCTGCGCTCATGTCGACTTGTGGGTGGGAGCTCCAAAAGTGCTTGCTTCCTGCTGATATTTCTGCTTCTCCCAGTTTCTCTCAGGGCCAGGAATAACAGGAGAGCAGGCTGTCCCCCAGCCCCTCCTCTTCTGGTCCTGGACATGGCCAGCGGTATGAAGAGCGGGGGCTGAGGAGCGCGCTTCAGTTACAGAAGCAAATGTTTTTTGGTGCCTCTGGATGTTCCAAGTTAAGCTCAGATCACACCGCACTTAGCTTTCATGCTATCCAAATTACTCCAGGAGGGCCTAATCCTGATGAATAGCTGGGTAGCTAATAAAATTGTTTTCCTTGAACAGCTAAATGGAAATGCGAGGGCTTGACGCTTGAGCTAGCATTTAAAATGGGTTCAGGTAATCAAAATACCAGATCAGAGAACACTGGGGGTTTTGGAGGAGCTGAGATTCAACTCAGCTTTGAACCTTTAGCTTATTATAGCAAACAATTCCCACCCCCAACGACTAAAACTAGCCTTGGCTCCTTGCAGAGACTGATTGGACCTGATCACGTGGGCTCACGCTTGCTGTTTATACCCCTTACGCCAACAACGCTTCTCGTGCAACCCAACACCATCTGTCACTCTGTCGTGTCACCTCGGGATGCCGCTTGGGAAGAAACACGTCACTGGTCATCTCTCACTGGAGATATCTGAGATGCCAGGATCGCTATCACAGCCTTCTCTCTGCCTGGGCAGCACACACCCCACACAAATTTAGAGCAGCAAACAGCATGCAGGCAGCTCCAGTGCCTGCAAATTATTTTTCTGCATCTATGGCCAAGCTGCAAACCATTATCAGAGAACAACTGGTGAATGTGATGTTCTGTGTAGAGGACATAGGTAGCTTTTCACTGCCGCACACCAGAAGCACAGACACACAAGAGCAATAGATTAAATATATGAAATTTTTCTGCTGTGCTAACTTGTAGCTCAGCATAGAGCTACAAGTGGAGCTCTGGCATGAGTGATGGTGGGAATATCAGTGAGGAGCTGCTGAGGAGCAGAAGAACATGCAGTAGTAGACAGCCTGTGGATGCAGAGCCCATGGATCTTGCATCCTGCTCTCATTCCCATCCTCAGCCTGATGCTCTTGTATGTGAGAACAGGCCCATAAAGAGGGAGCCCCCAGCTATTCAGAGTGGGAGGATGAGCAGAGAGACAGTGACCTCAGAGCAGCTAATTTCCTGAGCACGGCAGAGCCGCCAGCTCCCCAGGCAGAGCTTCTCCCCCATCACCACAGTGCTGGAGCAGCAGGTGGGACAGGCAGCTCCAGCAAGCTGAGCAGGCACCAAGCCATGTGCCTGTGCATGTTTCTGTCCAGAAAAACCATAACTAGAAGAACCTGCCTTACTATATCCACGCAGATGAAGGAAGAACAGAAACACAGTTTGGGCATTCCAAGCAAGTAAACTGGCCTGAATACTCATGTGCGTGGAGGCAGCCGTGCTGCATGAAGAAAAGTCATCAGGTACTGAGCCTCACCAGTCTGGTTTCCTAAGCAGGCTGTCAGCAAATTATAAAGGATTCCTCTCCAAGCCACATCCCTAAGAGGAAGCTTGCATTAAAAAAAGGAAAAGGAGGAAGAAACCATGCTTTGAGCTCAGCCATTGCACAATTCACTAATTGCAGCTATTCTTAAAAACACTGTTGTGGGCCCAACGTGACTGCAGAGGCAGGAGATCAGCAGAGCTCCATGGTGGAGCCATGGGCCCAGAGCCCTGGGTGGCTGCAGAGGGGACACCATGATAACTGCTCTGCTAAGAGGACAAGGGAGAAGGCTTGCTTCCGTAACCACAGCCATGTAAAACAATTTGGTGTGAACTGTGGCCCCTCAATGCTCATTTCAAAACACCTGCTGTTGTGTAGCATGACAGCAGCAGTGCTGCAGGGGCTGGACACAAGTAAAGCAGGAGTTAACTGAGAGCCCCAGAAAGAATGTCAATATCATAGACCTGATATATGAACAAGAGCTGTGACTCAGTCTTCACCTAGGGACCAAAGATGATGCAAAGATGCATTAAAAGCTTCTCACTTCTCCTTATTTAATCCTTGTTCCCTGCATCAGGACAGTGCACACCCGCTAAGGGTGCTCTGTGTGCCCAAGAGAAACAAAGCCCAAGCACTCTGTGAGGCTCTCCAGGATCTATTAGGAAATTTGGAAGCCACATAGTGTATCCCATTAGGTTGCAGAGCACTGTGCAGAGGCCTTTGGTACCCAATGCCGGCTATGGGGATGGAGCTCCTCTTTCCAGGTGGGTGGCATGAGACACTCCATGCCTTTCAGAGAGCCACCAGAAGTCCCAAGGGCTCCCTGATGCCACAGGTAAGACACAGCAAAGCACGGAAGGATTTTTCAGTTTCCCCTGCTCGAGAGCTGCTGGGGCAGCCCCACACCACAGCCCATCACCCCCACAGCTCCCTGAGGGACCCGCTGAGTGCCCACAGCCAGCAGGGCAGTTCCCATCGGCAGTGGGGCCATCCAGCTGTGGCACACGGCTCCGACAGTGGATCCGCCCAGCTGTGGCACACGGCCCCTATCGGCAGTGGATCCATCCAGCTGTGGCAGACGGCCCCCATTGGCAGTGGATCCATCCAGCTGTGGCACACGGCTCCGACAGTGGATCCGCCCAGCTGTGGCACACGGCCCCTATCGGCAGTGGATCCATCCAGCTGTGACACACGGCCCCCATCGGCAGCGGGGCCATCCAGCTGTGGCACACGGCCCCCATCGGCAGTGGATCCATCCAGCTGTGACACACGGCCCCCATCGGCAGCGGGGCCATCCAGCTGTGGCACACGGCCCCGGCACGCCGTGCCTTCGGGGANAGCATACGGCGCAAGCCGATTGCGTAGCCTGATGCTCAATGAGACCTGACAGGTCCCACCGAGGTCTGCACGCCGAGGAAGAGCCCGGGGCCCCCAAGCTGGCGACAGCGGCTCGGCTCCGCGCGGCCCCGGCGCGCCCGGAGCAGGCGGGATTCAGCATTTGGATCATCTCATGGCAGCTGGCACGGCCCCAGCGGCGTGAGCATCATCACCCCGTCTGCGGGAGCGCGGGGCTGCCTCCCGGTGCACTTTTACCCTTGGAGTGCGGCGGGGGGAAGGGCGACGCACACGCAGGGACATTCTTCACCTGTCACCCCCAGCCTCGGGCTATTTCTTTCTTTGCAATCACCTAAGGGTGAGGAGGAGTTGAAAAACATGACGCTGACAGTGCTGTCGGAGCTGCGGATATAGGGCCTTCCGCTCCACGCCAAGCAAACCTTCTGGAATGGTTTGGACGCGATAGGTAAACAGTGTTGGGCTTGCTCAGCGGGGAGACATTTGTATTTAGATGTTATAGATAAGTGGTGCATATTTGAGACATCTGAAAGTTATTATTCCAGGCAGTTTCTAAACAGAGAATCGCAGTTGCATAGCCCCTTAACTCCGAGCTGACAGGCAGGATAATGATTTAAATTATTGTTAAACATAGGCTCTGTTTTAAGTGGATGGAATTCAAAAACATGGTAGGTTTAGGGGAGTGGGGGTGTATTACAAAACACAACATTTCCAATTTCTGGAGCACTGATCCACGGGATCTTCTCCACCAACACCAAGCATCGCTATTCACGCTATGAAAATGGCAGCTGTAGAGATCCTCAAAAGGCAACATCACTCAGCTGCCTCCTGGCTCATTACCACTCCCTCTAATTGCAACAACTTCGATTAAGGGAAATGCCTTCATGAAAGCTAAACATAGCATTTTTCAGACTGTAAAGCGGAGTTCAGGAGTGAATCATGAAGTATTTTTTTAATAATGCTTTTGATTTATAAGTGATTTATGCTTCCTGGAGTTCAATAGGGTTATGTTTATTATGTTATCGCTCTGTTTTCAACTAAGAGTATACTGATTTGTTCTCCATTATAAGGCATTTGAAGCTCAGCTATTAGGTTGTACTAAATCGGTGTCCAATTGTCTCATCTGTGAGGAGTTTGTTTTGCAGTGTTTTCAGGCTGGGCTGGTTGGCTCCCCCAGGTCCCCTCCATGCTCAGCTACCACCATCAGAGAAGGCTTTTTGTCCCCACCATAAGCTGCTTTCTGACATGCCAAAGGTTAAGTGTGACAGCAAACACTGGCTCCACACTGCAGCCTTTACACAGGCAAAGCTCCAGCAAAAACAGACCCGTCTCTTATGGGGAAAGGAGAAAGGGAAAGAGGAATTAATTTCTTGCCTATTCAGCACCTGATTGTGTCTCCGTGTCACGATCGAGCTCCCAGGCAGCATCTCCAACCTACAGCACCTCATTTCCCAGATGGGTAATTCACAATAATGCCAACAAGAAGGTCTCATCTCTGCTCCTAGCATGAAGATGCAATTGGGTCTAAAACAAAAGCAATCCCACCTTGCCACTTAAGGGAAATTACATGGCTGATTAATAGTGGATGAGCCTCACAAAGGCCACCCATTCTGCTCAGCATGCCAGTATCTTATCCTAATTCTCCTCACCAATAAAGCCTAGAATTGTTTGGAAGCCTTAGGGGAGATTGAGTTCACTCACCTAAGCTTTAATAACCATCACGTCCAGCAGGGCAGCAGCAGCCCAGCACAGCCTTCAGCATATGCAACACAATATAAAATCAAATCATGAAACAATAACTCAGGTCTCTGCCAGAAACACACTCACAGGGCACACGAGTCAAACCAAGATGAGGCACTTCTGTCAGACCAGCAGCTTGGCCTGCCCACTTCAGCATGTGAGGAGTCCAACAGCTCAGAGGAGTTGAAACCCACAGACCCCCGTCAGGGAGAAAAGCAGTATCTCCATCCTGAAAAACGAATGCACTTGTGTGATATGTCTCAGGAAAATGAGAAATCTGAGCCTGAATCAGGAGCTGAATCCTTTACCACTAAAACTAAGGGTGGCTTTTTGTCCCTAGTAACCACTAGTTATTGATCTGGTGTACTCACACCAGTGTGTAAAGGCTTTCTCCTGCAGGCAGTGCTTGGTTCTTTTCCTGCACAATTAAATCCTAATAAATATCCTTCCCTCATAAAAATAGTGGACTGATCTCTCTCGGGACATTGCTTTTCTGTTTTCATGTAAAAAAAAAAAAATTATTCATAGAGCTTGGTAGGAAACAAACAGGCAAGCAAAGACCCCAAGTGGGTATTAAAGCTACCAGTGCCCTATTTGAAGAACCCAAGAGAAACACAAAAGGAAACTGCAGCCATCAATAGAACATATGGAAATGCTTCCTGAGCCCTCAAGCTGGACATTGAATTTGCGCAGTGACAACCCCACAGGGCTGGCTCAGGGGTCTCCCCTGCTCCTTCCTGCAGCCCTTGCAGCTCCTGCTCAGCTGACAGCACAGCCTTCACAACAAGGAGAGGTACAAAGGCAAGTGGAAGCAGGATTTCCTCCTGCCAGAGGCTCTGTGTAAGGAAAGGGAAGCCTCCTTGTGCTTCCAAACCCCTCCTGGCCACAGCCCAGCCCAACAAAACAGACTGACAGCACTGCATCCCTTCAATGGGCAGTCCAAGCAGTCCTGGCCTCTATACATAAAGTTTGAGAGACAAAGATGTATTGGAGACAATAAATGAATGATAAGGGCCCCAAAGAGAGTATTTCCTACTTATTTCTCATTCTGATGTACTTTTAGTAACTTCAGATAAGCTACGAATTTAAATAGTTGGACCCAAAAGGATTCCAAACCCATCTGTGTGAAACATCTCAGGGCAGTCTGCTTTGGCAGAAGATGTAAGCACAGTAGTGCTTAGATAGGATAGTTCTAAAAACTCATTACCTAATTCTCATGTCCTGGCATATGCTGATAAAGCCACTGTGTCCCATCCCCACCTGTGAACCAAGACTTCTTAGTTTCCAGAGTAATAAATCCTTATAGGTTCTGTAGTCATCTTTATGCTGTAGAACCAGCATGGACTCAACTCCCTAATGATGGGAAACTGCAACACTGAAACTGCTGTGGGATATTCTCTGGTGCCACCTTTTCCACCTGTGGCATCAAATGCCAGAACAATGGACAGGTCTGCAGACAAAATCACTGCAGCCTCCACTGCTCTGCTCCACCTCAGTCAGAAAAAGGATATTAAATATGGAGACAGGGTTGCAATCAGCCTTTCTGAGGAAATAATAACCTGGGAAATTCTGACTCATGCTGATTTGTGATCAAGGACTGTGACTGAGATACCAAAAAAAGAAATTGAATCAGATTTTCATGGCTGTGTCAGAATGAATTAATTCTCATAATATAAATGGAAAAGATTTAACCTCACAGAAGCATTTTTAGAATGACAGGAGGATATGGAGGCTGTGGTAAAGAAGACAACATGATTATTGTTCTGTATAGACTGACAGTGAGGAAAGATAAAAAAGAACTGAATATACCATAAAATAATAGCTTGGTCAGAGAGTTGCCAACAGGAACATCCTGGGGAGGGGACAGCAGTTGCAAACATCTGGCACTGCTGGCTGCAAAAATGCCCCAGACAACGCTTATGACAGAATAACCAGCAGTGACATATCTGCAGGAGAGATGGCAAAGTTATCTTTAAGTCTACCCAGAACAGTCTGAGAATCTCCTTGCAGCCACTGCTGATTTTCATCCTTCAGCTAAAGATACAAGAGGTGGCTGCCTGGCCTTCTCCAGTGGCCACCATTCACCCCATGTCTGTCTCAGAGAGGGGTTAGGATTATTTTTTTCTCACTTATGTGGTTGTCAGCAAAACTTCTAAAGTAAATCAGATGTCAGCTGATCTCACTCTGAATATAGCTAAACCAGAGTCAGGCTATTTCAATTCTAAATGCCTGCCCATAGCAACTATTCAGGTTAGCATAGCTAGTTCTTTACAAAGTCATGTTTGCTATTAATTTGAATTAATTTTCTAGGTTACCCATTGTAACTAAACCCTCTGCTGGAAAAACAACTGCACACAGTACATATTTTAGAGATGGTTGCCTGGGCTTTTTCTCAGCCAAGCAAGCTGGAGATGCTGCTAAGCGGAAGATCAGACTCTAAAGTCCAACTCAATAGACAGGAGTTTATCTGGCAGCAAGTTCCACAGACACAGATGGAGGAGTGTGAAATCCCCACTGCAAAGCACAAAGGAGTATCTCTCATCTCTCCTCACACAGACTGCTCGCCTTCATCCAAATAAACCCTCTGATAGTTAATTCTGTAAATATTTGTTATTAGCAAAAGACTTCTATAATTATATGATGAAAAGAACCATTGCATGAAGAGGAATAGGTGTTATCAAGAGCAGAACTAAGAGCCATCAATCTAATTCAGGATGTAAGAAACAAATCTGACTCAGATCCTTTGCCCAGTGTTGTTTTCTCCTGTATCTTCATGATCCCCATGATAGACAGACTGTCAGTAGTATGTGCTTGACCTGATAAAAGAGCCCACTTATCTTCAGGGAACATGCCAGACATTCATGGTGACCCATACAAAATAATTCAAACACACCTAACACCCTGTGCTGTGCAGATAAAGGGGGGAAAAAAAAGAAGGAAACCAAAGCCTTTGGGTTATGAATTGTCAACACAAAGACAAAATGAGCCACTGGTGTCAGTGAGGAAACCAGGCAAGAAAAAGATGGTATCCTGGTCACTGGGTTGTCCTTGCCTTCCCCATCAATATAACCTGATCTCTCTTTGCCAAACCTGTCCTTCCACTGCTTTCAGACAGCAGTTCACCCTTTTTCCATGTTTTCATCTTCCTACTCCCCTACCTCAGGCATCTGGACCCCTTCTTAAACCTTCCTGCACAGAAACCAGACACGTTTTCCAAGAAAACCACACTGCCTGGAGGCAACCTTTCTACTTTCCCTCCAACTTCAACAGTGCATTCAGCCCCTCCTGCTCATGTTCTCTCTCTTCCTCCTCCTCCTCCTAAGAGAGTCTTTACTGCCCAGAAAAACCATTAAGCACAGAGGCTAATCCCTGCATAACCATTGATTACTGATTAACCACACGTTTTGACCTAGCAAGGCCTGCACAGAACCCAGTAACAAGCAGATGGCAAAGAAAAGGATCCAGCAAAGCACTTAAGCACATGGCTATCTTTAGGAATGTGAATTAACATACTTATTCAAGCATATACCTGATTTCTGGCATACCATATAACTACATATGCATGGAGGTGGGTAGGGAATTTACCATCCTGTTGAATTTGGGCCCTGCAGCCTATGCAGTATTCTTTTCTGAGTAACTGAGAATGGGTTCCAATTGCCCAGTCGGAAACTACACACCTTTAAAAAAATAGTATTTTACTTCCCATTGAATTTTCCCTCCACCAGCTTTCATCCCTTAGCCTGCCAACACAGAGCACCCTCTGCCTCACCATCAGATTGTTACTTTGACTTTTCATATCTTAGCTGGTTTTTGTGGAGCACTGATCTTTTAGGTATCACACCCAAAACTGAAGCACTAGAAATTATCACAAAAATAGTCATAATAGTGATTATGGCTCAAAACCAAATCATGTATTTCTCTAGAGTGCACAATTAGGATGAGCTGAACTTGTCGGTCCCTGCAGCTCCACGGTGAAATGCTCATTAGTTCAGTTTTCTTTCCAACTATCTCCAGCTCTGATCTCCATCATGAAGCCAATTTCCATCCACCTGGCCAAGGGGTGTTACAGACAAGATCTGCAGGTTCTTCCACACCAGGAATGAAGCAATAAAAATGCATTTTGACAAATGCAGGCAGCATCAAGGCTCACCTCTGACATGAGCATACACATTCCAGTGTATGGAAACACTGAATCAGATCTATCTAGAACAACCAGGGCTACAAACAGGGGCAGAAACCAAAAGGCCCAGGGTTTTTGTCAAAAAGATGCTTGCACACAAGCCATGCTGGGATAACAGAGCGGACTGCTGATGACTGGGAAGGGCTCAGGAGAGTGATGGCTGTTGCCTACAAACACCAACCAGAGAGAGCAGGGAAAATCAACCAGGGAAACACCACTGCAGAATAAGGGGGAAATGCAAATACCTGTGGAAACATATTGAACAAATTGTCACGAGTCTCGTGGTTCACGTGAACACCTGTGGGGCTCAGAGGTGCTGGGGTCCTCTGGCCTTGGGCAGGCAGAGAAGGAGGGAACACTCTGTGTTTAAGATTTTAGAGGCTTCAGATCTTTCCTTGCAAGTGCTGCAGTATTTATTGGCACAGCACCAGCACAGGAATAGGATTATTGGATTTGAAAGGCTTTTTCCCTGGAGTGGTCTTTATCCTCTTAAAAAGATAGAGCAATTAAACTTTTTTTTTTTTTCCTGAAGAGAATTAATCGTCTGTTAACAGTCACACTGGTAGCCAGATGCATCACAAGAGATTTTCATCTTCTTAAACACACCATCCATAGTCAGTGGTCAGCAATCTGTTTTATCAATCTTTTATCCCTAGCTACAGACCAAAAATTTACCGATCCCAAATAATTTTAATTTCAAAATCTAATATGAGCAGATGGAATGGAATTTTTAAAAAAATATATTTTGTAAAGGCCTTTAACATCAAAACGATGCTAATGTCTCAGAATCCAAACTTGTGACTGGACATACTGTTCTAGCCAATAGACATGGAATGCTTTGTATAAATTTCACAAAGTTCTGCCAACACAACCCTGCTATAATTTCCAAGAAAACAGAGGAAGCACTTACCTACTGCATGTCAGTACAAGGCGTGATATTTTCACCAAAAGCCCCAACATAGGGGAAACGTAAAAATTATTGTCAGAAGAACATATTATGAAAATGCAATTAAGAGAGCATCATAGAAGAATGCAAGATCAAGATTTTCCTAAATGTCTGAGTAGAAGAGAGGAGTCCAGGCTCTCACTGAGCACAGCACCTCGCAGGATCAGCTGCATCACAAGCAGAGCTGCTGTAACATCTGCATCAAAATTGGGAGAGGATTCAACACAAGCAGAACACCTTTAGAAAAGAAGTAGTAGCTCAGCATGACTAAAGACGATCTAGTGAATGGCATCCCTGCCCATGCCAGTGGGATTGGAACTAGGTGATCTCTAAGGTCCCTTCAAACCCAAACCATTCTATGATTCTATGATTCTGTGAGGAGAAGTTCTGGCTTGAATCAGCACAGCTTCAAAAATCAGCACAGTCAAAATGTTTTCTTTCCTTCAGTATAAGCCAGGCAAGGTCTGGAGGAGCTTCTGCTGCACAGTGTTTGGCCAAAAAGAAGGGATGAGTGAGCAAAAACCAAGGGCTAGACTCTGCTCACAGTGTAAAACCAGAGTGACTCCACAGGTAGCTGCAAGTTTCGGCTGGCAAAACTGAGAGCAGAGTTGGGCTATAGGTAAGGGTTTCTATACTGAGCCCAACAACAACAGTTCTGCTTATGCAGCTTCGGGGGGGAAAAAAAAAAAAAGAAGAGAGACTTTGGACTACAGAGAAATCTCATTTTTAGCTCCGTTGCTGATATGGATGGAAAACCCAATTTTATTTTATTAAAGGTGTCAAACTTTTTTAATAACCCAGACACCTACAGGGATAACAAATTCACATCCTCTGTATGGTAAATTGCATATTCAGCAGCTGTGAGGCCAATTAGACACTGAAATGACAAAGTGCTATCTCAGGCCAGCAGAGACATTCTGCACAGAGACAGTGTTTAGTTTTATCATACAAGCAGTGTTTAGCTGTCATCTGTCATATAGGCTTAGGGGAAAGGGCCTCCACAGCTGGAACAGCTGCAATAGCTGGAATTGCAAGATTAGCACAATAAATTGTTATACTTTTACCAGATCACTCAATTCACATCCAAAACTTACCCCCAGCTCCAAATGCACTCTTTTTGTCAAGCTTTATGAATGAAGAGGAATTAGCTTTCAGCATTAGAGCCCAGGGTTTGAACAGTTTAAATTAGTTGGCTGAATATTTTTGAAAAAGGTATTAAGAAAGCTGCAAAGATTAATTTCCTCTCCCAAAATATTCTCTCTCCCTTTTATTTAAAGACATCTATTACTTATAGATTTAAAGAAAGGAACTATATTAGACAAACTAAGGAAAATGCAATTATATGTGGCATTAAGTATCAGTTAATAGAGTGCATTAAAAAAAAAAAAAGCAGCATAGATATCCTAATGGTTTGAATCAAAAAGCTAAAATCTTTGCTAACGTAAGGAATTCTTTGAAATGTCTCTCAGAAGAATACACTGCTCCATTAGCAGTGGATTATTATTCTCTAAGGCCCTGTCTATGCTAGAAACGTCTGTAACTAACTATAACTGTGTAATAAATTCAGTATACATTCAATTATTCAAGTATTTTATACCTTTATTAGAAGTAAAAGAAAGTCAAAAGCCTTTTAATTGGAACAACTGCTTCCAGACTCTACTTTCCACACTTCCAACACGTAGCAAAGGCAAGATAAACTTCTCAGTGTAAACCAGCAACATTTACTTTCTTAGAGCAACAGCCAAATCAATCATCACAACAGATATTTAATGTGAAGACTCCACTTTTTTTTTAACATACGGGCCCATCTTTGCAGTGTCAGCATCTGAACTACAACATACCCATAACATAAACATCACTTACACTTGTCAGAGTTTTCATATTTCCTTGGGTTTTTATGGGTAAAGTGGCCCTTCTTGCCTGTGTTAGGAACAATATTTCAGCTTACCAGAACTAAAGAAACTTTGTAGCACAGAATGTATTTTTCCACTGGTCGTTCTGTCCTGTAGCAGCCTCCATTTTTCTCAGTCTGGGCAATAAAAGCCAGACTAATCCCTTTCAAATTTATTCCTACCCAGGTACCTTTGCAGGCTCTCCTGATGCCGATGTGGACATTTTGTGGATATAAAGGGCCCTACAGCACATTATGTGCCAGATTTTGTAATTTCTGTCCACCTGTGGCAATGCCTTCCCCTCCAAGAGGTCCTGCTAAGGCAAAGGTGCTTCAGGTGAAAGCAACAGGTTATCTGACGCACAGTGGGAGAAAATACGAGTAAGGTACAGAGCCTCTGTGCAACTTTGTAATTCAACTCCTCATCTAGACCCGGTGAAGCCTGAAATGCCAATCCCTCAGAGACCTTATTTCACTCAGCACCTGTCTGTTCTGACCTTCTTGGTGTTTGCCATTTGCTGCTCAGCCCAAACTCCCCGCGCCGACCGTGAGGGCAGGTGGATGCTGCCTTCCCCAGCTCAAGGGCACAAAGTCTCCACTGCTGACACTCAAACACAAAGAGAAGGAAAAAACCCCCACTGCATTCACACAGCCGAGAGGAGCTCTGGCTTGCTTGAAAGTGCTGTGTCCAGCAGCCTCATCCCCACAACCTACACAGGCAGACCTGGAGGACAGACAGAGCACACGGAGCTGCCTGGGTCCATGGGCTAACTTCTGGGTGCCCATTGCATCTGGAAAAACACATCCCTCCAGAGGTGCTAAGGCAAAGCAGGGATTAATTAAAATGGCAAGAGATGAGTTATTTATTAAACTGTTTTCACATTTTCAGCTGTGTTAGAGAGCTTCCTGCAGCTGCCATAGAGACAACAGCTACAGACAATAAAACTTTATGAGCAATTTAAATTCTCTCTCCCCTTAGGAGATGGGGAAAAACAAGGACAACTGACTGTTTGCAGGTCTTGTGGATCTTGCCTTCATTAAGCAGGACTCTGTTTAAGCACTTATTATGCTTTTCCATCAGATAGTCACAGACTCCCACAAAAAGGATTAATTGTTTATAGCTTCCACTTTCAACAATACCCTATAAAAATACACGGCAGTCATATCTGATTATCCAATTTTGTTCAGTGCGAAGCACTCCCGGCACATCAGTCTGCTTATTTGCACGTGTCAGAATAGCAACAAAATGGATTCCCGTGGGCAATGGAAAATAAGCTTTGCACTTGGAAAATAAAATAGTAATAACTACACAGTAAAACTGCAGATGCATGCAATAAATTAGATTTATCATCAGTCTTATACCATTCACACCTGAAATTTGCCCATAAATCTACCTCATTTGAGGCTTATTTAATGTTTCTTCTAAAGGTGGCCTGGAGCTAGAGATTCAAACTACGTAAGAACTGACAGACATGAAGAAAGAAGAGCACTTCTTTCTTTCCCTACAAAATGTGAAACTTCCTTGTCAAATAGACACCAGCTTGAGGCATAAGATGGGTACATTTCCATCCAGGATCAGTTCGCACTTTAACTTTGATACTTTGCTAACATAAAACAATAAGAAGCTAGGAAGAGCTGGTGAAAGAAGAGATTTCTCAAATATCTAATATAATATACAGAACTCCCATTTAATTCTACTAGGATCTGTACACATATTTATGACTGGAATATATATTTATACTGCTTCTACTTCGGGTAAATCTAATACATGCACATTTAATACAAATGCATTTAAAATTTCCCAATCTTACAAGGTCTTACTAGTTTTTCACATATTTTATATTTACAAGATGTGGTGAGACTTAGCTTTCAGCAGGTGCCTCTCAGTGTGCCAATCTAAATAAAATTATCCTTGGTTTTCAAAGCATGTGCTGGTAAAAGACCAAGAATACTCTGAAACACTGCATGAATGAAAATACTGATGTATGGGAGAAGAGTGTGAACAGGGTAACAAACAGTAAAGGGGTGTGATTGCTGATCACACCAGCAAAGAATGGGACCAAGGAAAATCAGCAAACTGTACCTCACATTACCCCACTGGAAACACAGGATGAGTAGTGAGGTATGCTGCAATCATAACTGTTTTGCAGTCCCATGTTTCTGTATTTTAGAGCACCTGCATTGTGCTTTGAAAGAAAAGACACCAGGTGGTAGGACTAGATGTCTTCATAGGGCCTTTCCCATCTTAACCACTCTGCAATGCTGTGCTGCAACGTCACTGCCAAAAAAAAAGGGATGATTTTCAAAAAGGAAAGAAAAACATTGTGATTTTCAAAAAGGCCCCATATAGAAGAGGCAAACCTGTAATCCCCCACCAAAAGTAAAGGAAACTGCTGAGAACACTCATCATGCTGTACTGCTCACGTGACTGAGGGAAGTTGCCAATTTTGCTGTCCTGCACTGAATCCATAAAAGTGCACATGCCAGGCTCAAGCCCAGTGCTTGAAAGAAGCAGGTTAATATCAGACAACACCAGTTGCTTCCCATGAGCTGCCATCCTTCCTCCACAGCTCTGAAGACTCCAGAATTTAAACAGCTGGGCCTTTCCTTTTCTTTTTTTGATACTTTATTATAGCAGCAAGGCAGCAGATTGCTTATATTCCATTTTTCTCGGACTCTTTTTAAAAGTGTGAATGAGCATGTGTGTATGTTGAAGTGATAACATAAGGACAAGCCACATTTTTAGTAAATATTACTTTAAATTACCCTGGAATGTAAAAGTGCACTTGTGCAAAACTAGCTGCCCAAAAAGGAAAGCAGAGCTGTAAACCATCCTGCCTGCAAGTTGAGCATGTCGGCAGGAGAGTCACTGTATAAGGGCACGTTTACAGGTCATGTAAGCCTGCACCTACACTGAAACTCACGCCCTGAAACACAGAACATGCATGCACTCCACTGCCACAGACTCCTCTATGTGGGCCCTTACACTGTGGCAGAAAACCAGCTGAGACCCTGTGGTCACAGGAAACCAGATTCCTGTGTGAATTTAACCCTTTTCATCTCTATAATGTGGGTAGAGGAGAGCAAGGAGCAGCCTCTCACCTGTGACTGAGTGTCAGCACTGTGAATCTCATCGCTGAAGCCACCTCAAGGTGGATTTAAACCAGTCCCTCCTTTTGACTCACTCCAGCAGTGACAGGCAAACCATGGTCCCAGCTCAGCTCAAACTCCCCTGGGCTGCAGTGCAGTGGGCCGTGCAAGCCTTCTTCACCTGGTTCATTTCAAAATCCAGCTGGCAAAGAAGCTGCTCAAAGGGCTCTGCCTTTGAACATACAGCAAGGACAGTCAGACCCAGGAACATCTGTGACAGCCACACACACCTGTGCAGTGACAGCAGTACTGACACGTGGGTAATTGTCAGTAAGGCTTATGCTGTGGGTAAAGCCATAAGCAGAAGGAAATGAAAAATTAAGGTACAAACCAGCTGGTTTTTAGTGATGCCAGAATGTTGTGCAATGCCTGTGATGCAGACAGAGAGAGAGGCAGGACTGAGCTGGGTAACGAGGCTGCTGGCAGATGACACCTTTTGCTCTGGCAAATCATTTAACTCTCATAGACTTTGGGTCCCCCTTCATTCAAGTCTTTCTTTATTCTATCTGTAACACAGGAACAGTGTCACTGGAATTGGTCATTACCCTGTTTTACTGAATTCCTTATTTGGGCTGGAACTGATTTGCCAATGTAATGCAGATAAGCAAAATAAAAATGTGCAGTTTTGGATGTTGTCACTTCTGGGAACATAAATGCACACTGTCCCCTTCCCTGCAAAGCTGAGATCTTTCAGTGACACAAGACTTACTGCTGCAGGTCTTTCCTTTGGCAAGTCTCATTTTTTAAGTGAAGTTACATTACTGGGAGTGGGGAGGGAGTAATTCTGCAATAAACAGAAAAACACCAGAAATGGTAAAGTTTTTGGTCAGATTCTTACACATAAAAGCAAATGGAGACTGTGCAGAGATGCAGTTTGACCCTGTAACCCTACAAGCATTGAGAAAATAGTGAGACTTAAGAACAAGGAACATATTTGGGCTTGGGGGGCAATAAATCACTGAACTGGAATCTGAAATGTTAGGCTCTTCTGTTCAACATACCACTGCAGCATCCCCAGCCTCCATCAGATGCCCTGCATGCCATACCAGGCTGAATTCGACCATATGTTTGTAGCTAAGCTATGAAATTCATTTGTCAAGTCCCGGGAGTTTTTGGCAAGTTGTCCTGTGCTGTATGTGTGGTCTGCTACACTAGAGCAGGCACGCAGAGCATAGTAACGCGTATGTCTATAGGTTCCAGGGGCAACATAGCTGATGATTTCTCTTCTCTAACTTTTAGTGCTGTTTAATAATGAATGGAGATGCAGAGGACTCGGGTGGAAGACGTTTCAGCACAGTTGCAGGCTTAAAGCCTGCTGAAGGCTGCTGGAACAAGCTATAAATACGTATCTGAGCTCCACGCCAACTGTGTAAACTCAGAAGCTGCTTGCTTCATTCAGGGACTTCATACCCACCAAAGAGTCAGGAGCCTCTTGGACTAGAGGTAAGTCAGTGGCTGGCAAAAGTCACATTTTCCTTGTGAAAGGGGATGTGGAAGATGCTAGGACAATGCAGGGGCGGATGACGGATAGGAAATGATTTCTCGGGCATTTTGAAAGGAAACACATAATCCAGAGTTATGGACCCTCATTAATCAGGCAGAGTAGTCCTGAGGTGCCAAATCTCACAAGAACAGCCGTAGGACTTGGAGTTATTTTTAAGTTCTTCCTAACTGAACCCTTGGCATGACATTTGCCCAAATTGTCCATCCCAATTCAAATATCACCACCTTGGCCTATGAACAGTTGCCTAGTGGCTCTGATTCAAGCTGATTCACAACAAAAGATAAATCTTTCTGCACCTAAAAAAAGAAAAAGCTTCTGAGAAATTCTTCAATTCCTCTGCCTTGTGCAATCTCAGGCCAGGAGTTTTTGCAACAAGGTCAGGCTCATTTCTTCATCTCCTGAACATACGTCCCTCTTCCTTGCTGTGTCGATTGCTATGGGTAGTCCTGCCACCATACTTTTTAATACAGCACAGAATGCAGAAAGGAGGCAGAACTGTCAGAAGAAGTTTAACTGAAGTTTTTGATACACAGCATGAAGCTGTCACTTTAACAGAGATCAACAGGCTGCATGGCAGGAAAAAGACAGGATCCCTCTAAACCTCAGATCATCTCATCTTCAGAAGGAACTTCAGCTGCTGAAGGTACCATCTAACCTTTTCCATGGTGAAAAGAAGACCCATGAAACTACTGCTACATGGAGAAGTGCTGCAATTTGCCTGCCAGTAACAATACAAAGCCATCTCTAAGGCTGTGTGCTGACACTGCTGGTCCCCCAGCAACCTTGCTGCCCTTCAGTCCTCAGAGATTCTTTTCAGATCTTCTAAGAGGTATAAACTCAAATAGCCCAAACCTTGACAGCCTGCACATCTGGGACTATGACTGAGTCCTCACGAATGCCAAACTATATTCATTTCACCTGAGGATGGCAGAAGACACTGGCACTCGGCACTCCTCATCCTCCAACCCCAACTGTATTTCCAACCTTCAGGCTCCAGAGGACAAATCAAACTCCTCTGTGAAAGCAACATCCTGGAAAAACCAGCCACAGATTCTCTCAGGTAATTTGGAAGATAGCCATGTTTCAAATCTGTCCATTAAACCTGACAGAAAATAACAGTGCCATCCAGGAAGGATTTAACCATAGCACGTAAAACACAATTCCCTGCTTTGGCACAGGGAAAGCAGAAGATGAGATAAAAATAAAGTCTGACGAGGTGTATGACACTCTCCAGGCTATTCTCTGATAGAGCTACACCTCTGAGCAGAAATCCAGTTACTTAGAGATGGCTTCTAGTGCTATATTGTAGCAGCTGTTTCCCACCTCCCACGTGCTCAAACACCCACTGATCCAGGCTGGGGTCCTGAGATGCTCTGCAGAGGAACGACAGCCATTCCCCTGTACTTGTCCCAGCACAGCGAGGGGACAGGCAGTGTCAGCCTGGCCCTTTGTCAGGGATGGCCCAGCATCACCTCTGTGTTTGGAGCCAGGCACTCACCTAAGAGCTGCACTCCCCGGGTGAGCCCATAGACATCGATCAGGGCCCAGAGGGGCTCTGCCGTCCTCACGCCGCTGAAGAAGAGCATCGCAGCGGAGTCGTTCACGCGGTAGAAAACCCGTCCCTTCTTGTCCACCCAGAAGGCTATGATGTTTCCCTCGTTTGCAAACTCTTCTGGCAGAGCCTTGGCCCAAAACCCACTTTGGGAAACCAAGTCAGGGCACGCATACTTTGGCAGAGTGTCAGGGTTAATCCTCGATGGATCCTTGGAAGTAAAGCCAAGACGAAGAGCCCCACTCCAGCAACACTGCTTTTTGGTGATCTGCAAAGACAACAGCAGCAATAACAGCGTTGGGCACTTGAACATCAACTTACACACTACAGGCTTTATGCATCAAACACGCATCAAAATCTGGTGGCCAGCATGCAGACAACCCCACCAGATTTAGGCAAAATCTTACCCACCAAACACTGTTGTAGCTTTTTCAGTGGCACACAGCAATGCTGCTGCACACTTAGGATACAATGCCCATGTTTAAAACCAAATAAATCAAATTAAATCTATGTGGATAGGTGAAATGTAATTACAGCTGCATGATGATTCATTTCTATTTCTAGGGTAATTCCTTTTGGCCTAAGAATGTGCACAAAATGTGCCAAAAATGGCCACAAGACCTTTTATCTCAGCACCTTCAGCAGCATCGTTCTTCTCACATGGTGCTCAGATGATGGGGTTTCTCATGACCTGAGGGAAAAGCAGACTCCAGAATCACAGTTACCACCACAGGGTTTTCTGGGTTTGCCAGGCAAGTAAAAGACAGTCTTTCCCTTGTTTAACTTGTCATATTGGATGACATATTGAAATCACAGCCTTGCAGCAGAGAACTTGTGTGTGGGAAAGCACAATATAGAGTGTTTAACTTCGTTAAATACACAATTGTGAAGCAATAATAGATGTTCTCTTATGATTGGGGAAAACCTACATATTTCAGCTGTGAATGGTGTTTTGCAAAGTATGATGTGCATAACTACACCCCAACCTGTCAGTATGCAATAACTCAGTGTGTCTGGGGTCAGGAACATCTGCTATGGTTTTTGGAATGGTTCATTTGTCATACCCATCCTTCTGCACCTGACAGACAGAAGGACAAAGGACCACAGATACCTCCAGAGTCATCAGCTTCTACTCACAAGAACTGAGCCCTGGCCAGTAGGGGATCTGTGGGGAGCTGGCAGCAGGTCCTAACCACATGCAGCGCATTGAAAATACTACCCAGGTATAAGGTCTCTATTTTTGCCATGGAAGCAGAGAGTCTTTCAGAGTTAGTATGGTCCTCAGATGATGTCCTTGGTGAAGATTTTCCTCTGATTTTATTGTTTGAGTATGAACCTGCTGGGAATTGTTCCTCTCAAAAGGATTCAGCCTGTCAGCATCCAGACTATGAAATGAAAGACCTAAGGATGCTGGATCCAGCCTTGATGTGGGGCCAAGACAGTTCCTGCATGCCAGTTGACACATAATTGCTGTATCTGTTCACACATTGAACCTGCAGCAAACACGAGGGCACTTGAGATAGTCCTCTTCCATCAATGCCTTGGCAGCCTCAAGCAATTCCACTGTTGGCTGCAGGACAAGAGCAGAAACATGGACAGGTACCACCTACCAGATGTCACACAAAACTTGCTGCCTTTCTGTAATTTCATGCTCTGCCAAAGCACTAATGGCTCACATGAAAGGCAATGACAGAGACTGAACTGTCCAGGCCTGCAGGACTTTGTTCTCAAAAGCCTGGCAGCAGCCCCTCGTGTCCCAGCTTGGAAGCATAGAATTTTCACCAAGGGATTCTACAAGACATTTTCTTTGGATTTCTGAATTCTCTGCTAATCACATTTTTAAATACTGCATTTTTCTTTTGCATATTCCTCTCCAAGGCAAATCTGCAACATGTGTCCTTGGGGTCACAATAATCTCAAAACAAAGACATTGTTCAAAGCCTAGAGATTTCTGTTTTATAATTAAAGTATCAGAGAAAATAACTCAGAGCTCAGAAAAAAGTTATCAACAGACAATTTTTCAGTTAGGGAGTGCTGCTCTTTATCCCTACTCAGTCCATCCAGGCACCTAAACTGTTTACATAGAACACTTCAGCACTGACCTCAGTCCCAGGAACCATGGGAAGCTCCTGCTTGCAGGATGGACACCGGGATGACACTAAAAAGGACTGAAGCAGATTTGCTATTTCATATACCTAGCCAGGGTGGGTGGCATTGTGCATGTCCCCAGGAGAAGTGGGGTTAACAGGGTGTGCACATGACAAAACAGCGAAACATAATACACACACTCCAAGAAGAAGCCTGGGTTATTTTTTGCAGCAAATTTACTGCAAGCCCTAAAAGCTTTTGGGTCTAAGATAAATATGGCCTCATTGTCATTTGTACAATTCAGTCTCTTGCCAATACTTCACAGCAATCACAGGCAGCGTGAAGTAAATATTCATATGGTAATTGAGGCTGCACATGTTCCATGTATTAATCAGCACCTATAAACAGTTCTCAATACAGCCTGACCACAGGCAAACTAATATCCAAATTAAAATCAAGTATAAAGCCTGCCAAGAATTAGACACAGCTGGACAAAGGGTTCACAGTTTTGCTAAAAAAGGCAATGGTTAATGATGGACCAAATTCTCTTTTCAGCAGCCACTGCTAGCAGAAAATCTTGGGAGGTCCACTGGGTACCAGAAGGGGAGAAAAAGACAGAATCAACATCCAAACTGCTCAACCATTGCCACGTTCACAGATTCAGACTCCTGATCTTTACTGCCTTGTGCCATCTTTGAGAACTTCACTTCCTAGCAATGCCCTGAATTACATGGAAGAAACTATACTGGGACATTTGTCTCTGAGGCTGCTTGACAGCCATATTCTCACATTCCCAGAGCTGCAAAATAATCCCAAAATAAAACCTGAGATACAACAGCTAATAAACAGAATGAAATCTCCTTACTTCTTTCCTCAGTTTTCCAGAGGGAGTTCAGACTTTATAGGACCTGAGTGATTGGGTTCATGGTTGGTCTGTGGCTGGTAAGAAGGTCTGAGATGTTGTTTTCCACAGGCACGAACAATAGCGAGGCAATTACAGGATGAACTTATCGTACAAAAGCAAGGATGTTTTCACATTTCATCCCTCCCTAGAGCATAAGTTCTGCTAAAGCCTGTTGATTACTCCCATGAGACCTTCCCATTGGAGTCAGCAGGAGCTCTGCTCATAAATCTCTTGTGCAGATTTGCATGCATATCCTTCACATACGTTATGCAAGCTAAAATCCCCAAATATGCAGAGATAAACAAGTGTGAATTTCCAGAGATAGCTACCTTGTTTCAGAATGAGGAAGAAAAAACCCAGAACTTTTGCCTAAACCACTAAATCCACTCAAATCTTTGATGGTGTCTTCAAAAGTGAAATGCTGCTTTCATCTCCTCCCAGATTATTTGTCGCAGTTGCTTGTTCAAACTGCTGGCCAACATGGGAAAAAATCTCATTAGGCAATGTGAGAGATTCCTGCTGGGCTTCCAGCCTGGATAGAAGCAGTAAGAGCTCCATGGGAAGCATAAAAAACCTGTAGTGGGGATTTTCTATCTCTGGGCCTAAGCCTGAAATCAGTGAAATCTCCATGTATTTCCAAAAGGAGGCATCTTCCTCATTCCTTGCTCCTTTGCTGGCTGTGAGGGAAGAGGCACGGAAGACTGATATGCTGCTGTAGGACCCAGCACTCTGGGACCTCTAGCAATGGGCAACAGCAAGATTGTTCAAACTGGGTATCTATATGCTGACAAACCTTCTGCAAAACTCCTTTGGCCCAAATGAAGGATTTGCAGTCAGATCATTCATGTGTGCCATGAACTAAAGCGGCCAAAGATGACCTACTTTGTGCCAATGGAAGGCGTGAAACCAGCTATGAACAGAAAAACGCAGTCCCACAAACTAGAGGGCATAAAGACTGGAAAGTATCTGTGGATGAAGTTTCAAGTGTCCCAAGCTCCTTGTGCTGACAATCTGAAAAGTGTTTCAGTTCCCAAGGAGATAAAGGAGTTTCTTTATTAGAAAGCAGCTCCTGGTGTACATGAAGGCATGTTGTCTTAGAGGAGCTGAATTTCCCTTGCAGCACCAGGGGTATGAACTACATCCTCCAGGCTACCACAGACACAAAGGAAGTGAAATCAGCTTGTGCCAGTAAGAAAAATGTGATCCCTGCAATGTTCTCTCCTCTGACCTTAATGCTATCAGGTGACGGATCCAACAAAGCAGTCAGCAGACTGCCAGAAAGGTCCTTTTCTTAGACAGCAACTGTGACTGCACTGACTTCTCCTTTCATCCTTGCCTCCAAACTCTTGTTTTTCCTGCCAAGCATGTGAGCAAGAACCTTCACTTCCAGGTCCTTTTTGACCTCTTATCTCCTGGCTTTCTCACCTCCGTGAGACCAGCCCTCATTGCTGCCTTGCTTACAGGAACAAAAGTGCTTGTTGTGGAATGGAACACCTTCACTAACTCCTCATCCTCCCTCAGCCTGCCCAGTAAAGCTCCTTTGCAGGATGGGAGCAAAGCCTAGAGGACACATTTTCTAGAGAGATACTGAGGCTGCTGCCTTTCAGAGTAATCAATACATCCCTTTTTTCCTGCTGTTTTCCAAGCAACCTCAGCTTAATCTGTCGTACTTGTCTAACATCAATGTAAGTATTTTTGGAACGTGGATTTCCCTTTTGTTCTCAGTTTCCACAGCAGTCTGTACCTATGGCTCCAAGAACTACACTGACAAAAGCAGAAGTACCAACGAAGACTGCAGATCTTTAAGGCCAAGATCTGACTGCTGTGCTTTTCAAGGAAGAGCTAAACATCTACTGGCAAGCACCAAAGCCCAGTACACCCCAGCATTCATTCCCAGCAGCTCCCATGGCAAAAAGGGAAGGTATAATTTACTCACCTTAAGCCTGACTTGTTCATAAATAACAATGGGCCTGTTGCTGAAGGTAATGGCATTGCAGAAGCTAGCCTGGCGCTTCACCGCCTTCTGTGTTGTGTCCATGATGATCTGGGATCCCTTCGTGTGAGGATGGAAAAGGAGAGGGCTGATGGACAGAGTTCCACATTGTGGGATGGGGAGACAGTGCTTCTGCTTGTGGTGGCATCGGTGGGAGGAAGTTGAAAATGACCCACCAATGGAATCTGAAAGCAGAATGGGGAAAAAAGGGTTTCAAATCTGCTGTGAGTAATACGGAAATTTTCAATGCAAAAATAAAGCAGAGGTACTTCAGATAGAAAGTATAGATAAAACAAAAAAAGTTAGCCAAATCCTTAAACTGTAAACCTCTGAGGGATTTTAGAGCATCTTCAGCAATAAAAGACTGCAAGGATACTGAAGACTCCTGTCTGGACAATCTGACAGTACAGAGCTTAACACTCTGTACTGAGACTGCACCTCAGCACTGAAATCTTGAGGCCACAGACCAGGAGAGAACACAAGAATTATTCTAAAACTGGAGCAAAGCACTTTGTTGCAGCGAAGTTGCTGTAACAAAGCTGTCACACCTAGGGAACAATCTTCCACTTCCAGAGGACTCCTACACAGCTTGACCATTTCTCTCACACCTCCTTTGCAACAGCGACACCATTGATCTTTGCCTCCATGTGACTCTGGGTGCCCTATCCACCCAAGCCATGTGCCAGTTCAGACACACACATTGCTAATTTGTGCTCAAGCACCACGCAGCAGTAACCCACCTGGATCTGTCCCCCAACTCCTATCCATTCTCCTCTCTCCTCCACTGATAAGAACCTCAGCTGAGATCCCACCGTCATGAAGGCATTGATCAGCACACTATGATTACAGCCAGGAAAGGTAAGAGGGAGAAAGGCTGTGAAGGACAGAGGAGTTTACGTCTTTCTCCACTCACGACTCTGCAGAAAGACTTGACGCAGGATCAGCACAGCCACGACAGCAGTTTTGTTCCTGAATGAATGGACAGGCACGTTTCTTTTCAACAGGGAGCCAGCAGCAGTTCCAGCTCAAAACAACCACTCTACTGAGCACAAGTCATCTGCTTCCTTTTCCTTGTGTGCACATACACAGCACATCACGCATATACATTCGGGAAGAAACACTCCTAGATTTGGAAACAGAGTATCAATAGAATACAGGACTATTCTGTGACAGAGTCAAGGACGCTACAAAAGCAAATATGACCTTAAAAATGTGCCAGTTTGTGCTGTAGAGATGCATGGCTAAATAGTACTCTTCAAACACACAAACTATAGAAACTAATTATATATATTCTTCACAGAAATTAATTGCTCATTGCTATGTCTTTCTGTAGGTAATATAAAATGCTTACACCTCTAATATAACTCTTGGTTTTGCGATAAAAAGCCCAGACACTCTTCCTTCCAGCCTTTTGGGGAGTCTTAGCTTGTAGTTACACAAAGCTGTAACAGCACATCATCAGGGTGAGTGCGATTAACTATCAGCAGAGATTAAAATGCTGGCTTCTGATGAGAACATTGTAATTCAACTTCAGCATCTGTCACTCTGGCCTTCTCTTCTCATCTCCTTGCTGGGATTTTTCCTCCCATTTTCAGCAACAGTGCTGTTCCTTCAGAACAGAGCAGGGAGGTCATAAAGCAGGGCTGTTACCTTTAAACACTTTCATTAATGCTTTATGGGAGAGATGAACCAACTGGGAGTTTTTTGATGCTAAAAGTGATGTGGAATATGTCAACTTCCTTCTCCTGTTTCTCATACACAGAGGAGGGGAAATAAGGTGCAGAGTACCGAGAAAAAGTAGAGGTTAACCTGAGCAGGCAGGTCACGGAGGGAAACCTTTGGGAGGAACAGACTGCACAAAAGGGGAGCTTGACAGGGGAAGGTCAGGATGCAGAAGCTCACATGAGCCTGACCTTTTCCCTTTGGAAAGGTCACTGCTGACCTGGGGTGGTGCACCCTGGCTTTCCCCATGGACCAGATTGCATGGTCAGAAGACAATACAAGCTGCAGCAGGCCCACAGACAGAATCTTCTCAGGGTACTGCCTAAAACCTGTTTAATTAGATACTAGCTCATGCCCCAAAGAACAGGAGGTTGAATCCCTTCCAGTATCACTAGATTTTTGCAAACTAGGTGTGTTCTCTATTATCACCCCTTTGAAACTGCTGTCTTGTGACAAAAGTCACAAGAGCAAGATCATGCCTGTCTGAAAACAGCCTCTGTGCTGAAGGGCTGCAAACCCAGAGGTGCACCATGGAACCCTGTACAGCTTTCCAGCTTTCATGTTGGGGGTCACAAAGAGCAGCAGCTGCTCACTCCTTAGGTTTGACTTCATCTCTCCATTCATGCCTGGTTATAGATTTTGGTTTGAATTATTTCACCCATTACCGGGTTTGAACCCTGAACACAGCCTCCCCATAACACCATAAGCCCTTCCAAGAATGTAGCAAAAGTGGTGAAGTATCACTTGCTCCCCTGAGCCACAAGGCCATGGACTGGATCTTGTGAAACCTTTAAGAAAGCCAAGGTGAAGGAGATGCTAACATGAACCACACCATTACAGAGTTGAATCGCTTTGCCTTCAGTGTCTCACTCCTAAGTGTATCCTTTTTGGAGCTGTTTGGTAAAGCAGAGTATTTCCCCAAAGGTGGCACACTCCTCCTTCCCTGTGCATTAGGTGTGCCTGATCTGGATCTCAAGGGCTGAACAACATCCTCTATACAACACATTACACACAAGGCAACACTGGGTGTTCTCAGCTCAGAAAAATGCAGCTCAAAGCCTGTTAAGGGTTTTCACCAGAAGTGTTCATGCTCTGCAAACATTAGGCATAATCTTAAAGGCTTGGGATTTCTTAAATGCTGCAAGAAATGTCTGGATTTATTTTTTTTAAAATACATTTTTGCCAGTTGAAAATATCTCGATAGGCACTTATGAGAATACTGTAAAAAATCATTTCAGATTGAAAACTGACTGTAAGGTATTTAAGATAAATTTCTTACAGCATGTGAAATAAGTATCATTCAGAATTGAAAGAAACAGAAAAGAAGACTTTAAAACAGAGCCCAAAGACTGACATGCAGTAGCAAATGGAAATGACATATCCTGGGGAGAAGGAGAGGTCTGCGGTGGGAACAGAGGTACCTGTGCTGCAGGCAAGTGACAGCGAAATGAGGATGCAGGGCAAACACCACACTATGAATGGAGAAGAGTGTTTCAGAATTACTACATTATCAAAAGAGGCTGTCAGACAGTGCTATATCTGGCAGGTGGCCTTACTGGATAAGCACTTAAAGGGAAGGATTTTGAGAATGAAGAAAAGGAAACCATGTGTGGGTGTGGGGACAGGGACACCCACACAGTGCAGCAGAAAAGGCCTGCCCCAGAAGGAGTATTCACAGCCTTTCCAAAGCTGGGTAGTTAGTAGCAGCACAGGGAGACAAAAAATTAACTGAGATGAATGCTTGTAATCCTTACCATTTCTTGAGCTGGACTCATACTTTTGAAAATCATCAGTGAAATACAGCATAACTAGTTATACTGATTCTTTATATTTGTTAATAAAAAGCTCAGAAGGAGAAAACATAATGAAATTGTTGTGCTAGGCTTTGAAAAAGGATTCTTAAAAGCACACTCTGAGATACAGTTTACTAAAAATAAACATTAGCTTAACACCAGTGGAAACTTGAAAGGGGTTGCAAACCTTGTTTTCTCACACGCAGCCTGACCCAGGGCATGTGCACAGAAGAAAGAGAACCATAAATTTATGCAAATCTTCACTGCCTTTAAAAACATGTTTGCTGTTCTTGAGGGAGTAAGAAATAATGTATCTGCAGTCTACATCCAGCTCTCCCTGGGCCTGTAGGGTGACAATGACGCTGTCAGACTGCTGTCACCACAGTCAAGTGGTGACTCATCTCTGCAAGGCAAGATGACCAAGAAGTCAAAGCAAAGCTTTGCTCCTCCACAGGAACAGACTATAGCTTTGCAAGTGTCGGGGCATTCAATGATAGAAATGCAAAGGGTTAATTCTAGAGTGTTAGATCCAAATTAAGGAGCATCTTGGGTTAAACTTTAGTGAATTAGGGAAATATCTACAAGGTGGATCTCAGCCAGCTGCTCAGATCTAGCACTTCCATCCAAGACTCCAAAAGAAGTCAAAGCCAAAACATAACTTATTTTCATCTGTGCTATTTTAGCGGTGACAAGATGTATCAAGCGAGTAGGTTTGTGCATAGTGTAAGATTTTCCATTTAAATTGCAAACTACGAGACAAGAGGCAGGTGCAGACAAACCACGTGCATATGAAAGGAGATAATACCAGTCCTTTTTTTTTTAAACCTGAAATGCAAAGTTGTCTAAGTTGTCTTTACAGTAAGAGATATGAAAGACAACAATGGTGGTTCTACAGCATCCGTGAGAAGCCTCCCCCCACCCAGTATAAAACTTAGGCAACAGAAGCTGGAGTTGTCTGCAGGATGATCTGCAGTGGATCCATCTTTCAAACCTGACTGGCAAGTGGTGGGAAGGGAGTGGTTAATTTGTGACGAGCCCTCAAAGTGAAGTAGCTGATTTTTCATTTCATAAAGAAAAATTAAATTAGTGAAAGAGATGCAAAAAGTGACAGTAAGGACAAAGGGCAGGAAAATAGGTGCAACAGGTGAAATTTGTAATAAATACAAGCACGGCAAGACTTCATTTGTCAATGGAAGAAGAGATGACTTCAAAGCTTTCAGAACAGAAAGGAAAGGGGAAAGGGGAAAGGCTGTGTCCTGAAGATGGGATAGATGCAAGTGGGATCTACAAGACTCATGATACCAGTGTATTTGAGGGCATTTAGGAGGATGGGCTGAGAGAGAGACTGGCACTTCCTCTGTCTCCCTGCTCAGCTGGGATGTGCATTTGCTCTCTATCACTTGCAGTGCTGTGGCTGAGGAACAGATACATGTCCTGTCCAACCTATGGAGACAACAACCTCTGCAGGAGTGCCAGGCAGTGACCTGGCAGTGGGGCTTTTTTAGCAACACAGCTGAACACCTCAGCTTAGGAGTCCCTGGTTACAACTTGGATGTGAGGCTTTAAAAAAGCTTGCTTGAAGACAATGCTGAGGCTCTGAGTATCAGGCAGAGTCAGGAGTGTGGCAACCTTTATAAAGCGTGAAAAAAGTAGATAAAAGAGCTGAGGAGTGACAGGAGAATAAGAGCTCTGCTTCAGTTATAATAAGCCTGAGTTGTTTGTAATATTCTATTTTTTTAAAAAGGCAAAATACTCAGAGCAAAAGTTTAGGCTTGGTCAAAGTAGATTTAAGTACTACAGATGAGAAGTGAATCTGTTAATTGACTACAGTAATGATAAGGCTGAACTAATGTTTGTTGTTGAAATTGCACAGAGAGATGAGATGATGCCTCTGTGCAGAGCCTAGAGAAGAATGCCAGATGAGGGAAGGAAAGTGAGGAAGACCCTCAAAATGCAGGAGAGGCAGAAGGAGAGGACAGCAGGGCAGGACTGAGCTGGGGAGGCAAACCCCCACACATACCATCTCCAGGAGGAGCAATCCAGCTGACAGCTCTGCAAGCACTTAAAAAACACCAAGGGTGATCAGGCCCTTTTTTTTCTTGAAGAATAGATGATACCAGGAAGAAAGGTGTAAATATAGTTCTATATGCACATAAGGCTGCTGAGAAGAAATCTCTTCTCCTTGTAAATGAATTTTTAAATTTCATATCTTCAGTTACGATGCTGTGTAATCATTAATCATCTCCTGGCCCCTAATTAGGCACTGTTTACTCACTGTCTGTCAGTCATTCCCAAAAATTCGGTTACTGTTGTGACACACCACAGAGAGCCCGGTATGGCTCCACTTCCCGTGGGTGCAGCCCACCCTTTCCAGGTCCCTCCTTGCCCTCTCCCCAGGCAAATCCCCCCGAGCCCCTGCGGGCCGTAAGCCCACTAAGCCCATAAGAACAGCAGAGCATAAGTAAGCAGCCATATGCTGCCGTCTGCCAGGTACGGAGAGAGGGGGTGAGCAGCCCCCCTGAAGACGCTGGGCAGGAGGAATTGCCTCGGGAGCTGTGCCCCGGGGTCCAGACAGATCCATGGGAACGAGACTGACATCCCTGCATCAGCAGCAGCCACTCCTCCCTACAGTAGCTTCCAGCAGCTCCTCTGATCCACAGGCAGGAACAACTTGCATGTGCCCCATAATTATGTTTTTGACAGCAGGGAGACAATTCTGACCTTATTCTCTTTGCGTCTTGGGGATACTGCATCTTTATTGCTCTTACTATGGCTTACTTAGGCTAACTTATTATTGTAGGTTGATGTTGTGAGTAGGAAATGAGAAGATCAAAGTGAAAAACGGTGCTCTAGAAGCATCTGAGATTTCTTTCTTGATTTAGAACATTTTTGCTCTGCTGTGATCAGTCAGGTCAGCTCTGTCAGCAGTCTAATGAGAAATGTAATAATGTATTTATGTCTTCTAACAAAAGAAAGCTAGTTCAATCTAGTTTGGTTTACAGTTTAGGGATGTTTCAAAAATTCTGTTTATCCTTCTCTTGCAAATGTGCAGTTTGGTAATCTTCTCCTTTTCTAATATCTGATGCTTCAGGACGAAGAGAAACAGCTTGCCCAGGGTGTCTGTGCTGCAGATGGTGGGACATAAGGAAGAAAAAAACCCAGAACTTTCCATGCTCTGTCCTGTTGATAATCCTTATCTTCTCAAAGATAAGCTAATACATTGTTGGCCATAAGATTAAAGTTATGTTTGGTTTTCTGACTCACTGCATTATCGAACCCGCTTCTTGCCATAGCTCCTTTTCCAGAAACCGTCCAGTTGGGATAAGCCATTGAACTCTCCCACCTACTGTAACTCCACTTACTCATTTTCTCAGTATAGATCAGAACTCTGCACAGAACATATTACACTTTTGTTAGCATTACAGAATTCCTCCTAATTTATAATCATGTAAACTAAGCCCAAGCAGTCATTGCAGACATTCAACTTAGAGTTGTGCTGCTGAGATTAGGGCCAGCAGCCCTTCATCCCTCTCTGCACAGGTCCCAGGGTACAGAACAAACACAAACCTTGCACCCACTTCGAACCAAAGCCTCACAGTCACAAGTCAGTGTCCCCACCGTGGTGCTGCCTGCACTGCTGCTTTTCCCCTTCCCCTCCTGCAACACTGGGCACAGCCGTGATGAACAGCGAAGCTGCTGCCCCAGAGGCAGCCCTGTCTCACTGCACAGCCACAGTCAGCAGAGCAGCCACTCTCAGAGAGTTCATGACAGTTCATACTGCAAAAAAAAAGAAAGTAGCAACATAAAAGCAGAGCCCAACTGCAAATATTTTATGGCCGCGTAGTATTTCCATGCACTACAAATCAACGTAAAAGATGTTTTCTTCAAGGGGCCTTGTATAGGCTGTGTTTTTAAAATGCATTCCCTCTGCTAAATATAAATCAGTAAGAGTTTTTGTTCTTCCAAAAGATTAGCTAGCCTCAGTATTTTGGGATCTAATTCTGGAATACTTGTTGAGGTGCCAGCATTCTCTTCCAATTTAAATACAGTTTAATGGAAAGTCTATCCTGGGCACATTTTCCATCTGCAATGTAATAGCTTGAAAGTCTGAATATTGAGAGTTCACCAGAAACAGAGGTAACCTATCAAGGTTAAACTTCATTTATTTGTCAGGATAAGAAAGAACATGGGAGCAATGGAGAGCAGGAGAAAGCAGATGTGAGAGCAGTAGAGACAAGAAAATGGATCTGTAGAACCAAAATCCAAGAGATGGTAGAAATGGTGCAGCCTATTGACAAAGCCGTGCAAAGAAAATGCAAATTAGAGAAGTTGTGGCTCTGAACTCAAGCACTTGAATTTGCTTTGAGTTATATCTGTGTAAAATCAAAGATGTGCCCCTAGACTCAAGATGCTGAATTAGGCCCACATCAGGCTACTCCTACTGCATATTTACAATATAATAGGATGCTTTTCACCAGTGGAAAGAGAGAGGGTATTTTGTGGAGCATATCTGAATTATGCTTCTTACCTGGATGATCAGCTGGGGGATGCTCCCATATCCTGAGTGTCTTGTTTAGCACAGCTCCCTAATCAGAGACCACCTCTAATCAAGAAAGACATGCACTGGGATGAATGGTGGAGCAGTGGAAGAGTGTCTCCTCTTATCCAGCTGGAGAGTGTAGATTGTGTTCTCTACCACATATCATGAAGTTTTATGCTGCAATGCCATTTCTAAAGACTCTCAGAAGGCAGTTTTTCTTCTATCATACATGGCAATTACACTTGGAGTGTGCCTTTTTTCTAATATAAAACATCCATTTGAAGTCACTTCAAGATAGTGTAAAGTTGGGTCATTTTGTGTGTAGTCTTGTTTAAAAACACAGTGCTCAAGCCGTGCTTGTTTCACGCCTTTCCTCCTGAAAGTCCCCTGCTGTTTTTCCTTGCAGGGTCTCTTAAGAGCATAACTGCCAGGAGCAGCTCCTTACCCCATCCATATTTAAACTTGTGAGGTGCAGTGATCTTTTGTCAAAATTTTCTGGTGTTGATGTGCTGATGTCCCCAAACTCAGGTCACTGCTCTTTCCTTCCTGTAGACTGGTAGCTGTGGAAATGCTGTCACCCAGTATGTAATTTCTATGTATTTTCTTTTGGTCTATTTTAATTTCTTTCTGATCAACTGAAAATTCCCTTTTTCAGCATCAGAAAATTGCACTGCTTTCTTTGCTGTTAGTCAGAACAGTCTCCAACCTATTTCCATCTGCATCAGTTACCCAAATATCAAAGATTTCCATTCAATATAAAGTCCAAAAGCAGTCCTAAAGGGACGTTATTTAAATATATATCTACTCAGGGTCACCTGGCTGCTGTTTCTGCTGGGGGTTTTGTAGGGTTTATGTTCTTGTGAAATGGAATATGAAAGTGCTTACAAAGGAAAAATGACCTGAAACTCTAGTCTTGCTCCACACTGACTAGACCCAAAAGACATCGATTCCGCTGGCTTTATTTCCTGTTTGGCAGCAAATAAATCCTTAAAGTACGGGGTTATTTGAGCTAGCAACTTATCAGGCAGGTCAAAATTTACTATTACTTTTACTATCTGGCCACATTTAACATCCTCTTAAATGTTTCAGGATTATAGGAGCCACGTATTTTTTTTAAAATTCCTCCTTTCCACTCTCTCTTCCTTTGTCCGTTTCTCCTTGGTGAAAACTCACAGAACATACAACCTTCTCTGCTTTCTTTGCCATCCCTTCCTCCTTCCTCCTTCTTCCTCCTTCTTCTTCCTCCTCCTTCTCCTCCTCCTCCTCCTCCCTTGTCACAAGTATTAAAGTTTCTCAGCCACTTCCCTCTTTCAAGTCTTCCCCTTCCTTCACTGGCCTGACTTTATCCAGCACATTTCTCTCCCACTGAGGTTTACTCCTTTTTTTTAATCAGTCTCTTGCACTGTCCTGGTTTGTTCTCCTCATGCTTCATACCTTCTCATTTAAAAAAAAGCCAAACAACTCCCCATCTCCTGAAGCACAACAGGCCCTTGTGATTAACCAAGGCTCTCCAATCTCACAAAGTTATAAAGAGATGGATTCATTTTGGTAGACCGCTAGTTAATATGTAATGTACTCCTGCAAAGTAACTTGCACTGGGTATTAAATGAGGCAAGAGTTTGTCATCAAAATGGCATTTTTTTAGGTACAGTGCTGGGACAAAAGCACAGAGCTCCATGCCTGACTCCCACCACCAGCCTCTGAAACTCCCAGTGCACCTGGCAGAGCCAGCACAAGAGCCCAGATGTAAAGCTCCCAGCCCAGGGCAGGGCACCACCCCTGCTCCCCAGAAACTTCAATGCACAGGTAGAAATTACAAACAAGAACTTTTGCCCAGACCAGAGAGGATTCCAGTAGCATTAGAAGTATTAACCGCTACACCATTAAAACATTATTTTTTACTGCTAAGGCAAAACCAGGAGAAAGGGCAACATTTCTCCCTTTATGCAAGAATTTGGCCCTCTATGCACACATTCCTTCATTAATCTGCACTTTCTGTACCACAGTCACAAGTGGAGTCTAAATTACTGACTTTCCCACTCTCATCTGGCTCAGCAGCACATCGCCTGCACCAGTTTCAACACCCTTTACCAGTAAATAACTCTGTTTCTTTAACAGACCAGAACTTGAACTTGGACCACTGAATTAAAACATGAAACTTCACCAGCCAGTCAGACCATAAAGTTACAGTTTATTTTAACAAAAATAAACAGTATCGCTGGTGCTTACTCAAAGAACGAGTGTGAATACTATTCCATCATCCTTCCTAGCAATTCCCACGCCAAACCCATGAAGTTATCACTTAACGTTTTGCTACAAACAGCTGCTGGAGCAGTCCACACAGGAACTTGCTATCCTTAGCATTTGCTGCCATAGGTCAGCCAGTAGAAGACCAAGGGTGTTGAATCCTTATTGCCTGAGGACAAGAGCACGTAGACGTGTTTTATTTCTTTAAAAGCCATCCTACCTGCTAGCCACCACTTCATGACGAATTTCACAAAGACAGAAAGAAGAGATGGGTCCTGCCCAGAACTGTTTACAGGCTGCATATAACAAGAGAAATAGGAATAAGAGGAACATAACTTTGTAAGCAAGCATATGTTTCATCTGAATTTCTGTTATTTTAATGAATCTGTCAGGACCCATGCTGTTCCATACCCCTGGCCAGTGCAATTCCTTGCCCCAGAGGACAGCAGGAGGTGACTCCACACCTCTTCTGTCACCACAACAGCACATGGAAGAGTTCTCGTCCTCTCTGATTTGTATAGGCAAAAATACACTTCAGACTAGAAGCTCCAAGCCCTTTCATTACAAGCCCTCACAGAGTCCACCCCTCAAGCTGTTTTGTAGAGGCGGTACCCCAATGTTTCCTGTGAGAACACATCAAGGAAGCCTTGCCACTCCAGCTTTGAAACTGTATTTACCATCAGTGTGTACAAACAGGAGAAAACTTACCAATGATTCAGTTTTCATCAATTTCATACTGCTGCAGCTTTATTTGCACGACCTTTCCTGACACAGATGATCAGTTAGCAATTATTGAAGTTGGGTAATACGTAGAAGGTGACACAGAAGGAACTTCATGAAGGTGAAAAGTTGACTGCATTTCTAAATAGCTGAAGGAAGAGAGATGGGCTAGAAAAGAAAGCCAGCTTGGAATGGGAACAACACACTGTTTCACAATTCATGCAGAGGGGCATTTTTGCATATTGATGTATTGATAAGAATGAAAAGAGGAAGAAATTCGATGTCACACGAGTCAGAGCATTGTTCCTGATGAAGCCACATTCATAGTGTGACTGCCTTGAAGATCACGTGTGAACTGGAAACAAGCCTAAAGGGCTCAGGGGACTTTATTCTCTTGGTACAAAGACACATACACTATTTCAGAAAAGCAAGGAGCAATTAAGTGTGGAGACCAACTCATTCATCCATTTTCCTTGCTTTTTTTAGCTAAAAAAAATGTGTAACATCCTTTAGTCAATGTTCAGATAAGGGGCATTTCTTCTGGTAAGAAAGATTACTGGAGCTTTAATTTTTTTAGGGGTTTGGGGGTTTTGTTGGGGCTTTTTTTGAGTACATAAATGCTCCTGTTTTTCTAAGCCACAGCACTAAATTATAATGTAATAAGGACCACGCTGCATCCCTGACAGATGCTCCTTCCTGACAGCACAGAGAGATGCAGCTGTTGAACTGGAGTCTGCAAATCCAGACCTCTGGGCCATGAAGCATTTCCCTGATTAGTTTTCTGCACCCAAAAGCAGATCTCAATTCAGAATCTGAACCTACTGCTGTAAAGAGAATACACAGAGGAAAAACACAAAATATTTGTTATCAAGCTGAAGTTGCACAAATCCCAAACCGCTATCAATCTATATTTTTTTTCCCAGTGGGTACACTTCAAAATCTCTGGTATACTGAAGTTATTTAGGGTAATTTGCCAATATTTACACTTTATTACAGCTGCTCACACAGTATTACACATCCCACTCTGCACTAACTGAGCCAGCAGTACCAGCCATGTGTGTACCACAAAATTACTGCTTCTGCCACACCACTGCAGACAAAACTTAGAAAGTCTGTCCATGAGGGTTAAAGCATGGATTTTCCAAAGCACAGGATTAAGAGAAGATGGGAAGTGTGTATTGTCATGTATATATAGCCAATAAACCTCAAAATATTCCAGTTATCAAATGCCAAAGAGTTTCTGAATCTCCAAGCAACTGCTTGTACACTGGTCAGTCCGAAGCTGCAATCAGCTTGGGATGAGGCATGACCTGGAGTCCCCAGGGAACAGCTTTGCTGTATGAGGGTTCAGAGCAGAAAGGTCTCCGTGGGATAACTCATGAACGGGTAAAGAGAGGTCATTGTACAGATAACAGGATAGAAACATCTCCCAGCAAAAGGGCTAAGGTTACAGGATCTCTGGTGAAGAGCACGGTGAGAGCTGCAGTCAGCTCTCGCAAACACAGTGAATGACTTTAGCACTCTTTCAAATCTAACTGTAGTACATTTCTAGGTAATTCTCTGAATTTTATCCTTTCTACCATGGGTACAGATAGCCTGAATATTTTATCCTTTGTTTGACAAATGCCATTGCACACCTGTGTAGGAAGGATGCAGGGAACTGCAATCACTGCACCTCCATTTTCAGGAATTAATTTCTAACAGGGTGCAATATCCTTTGTAGCATCCCAAAGACAGCACTGCCCACTTTCCTACTGAAGCCTGCTAGAAGCCATGCACAGAATAGCACAGGCCAAAGAGAGTAAGATCATTTTACAGTCAGTAACCATCCAAAATCCAAGTGCTGAGATACAGAGACACAATATCAAGCTATTGAATCACCCACCCTTGCTCAAGCAATAGTGCCTTGGGCTGGTCAGAAAGGAGACACGTTTGCCCAGGAACCTTGTCACAGCCATGCTGCTTGAGCAAGGTCTCTTTGGCCAGTTTTGCAAAGCCACTGATGGGCAGAGAGATTAAGAGAAGAACAGCAATTCCCACCATGCTGTAGCTCCAGTTCCATGTGGGATCTGTATGGGACCAGCACCCACCAGGACTCCCAGTCTTGCGTTCCTTCTAAGCACAGAGCTTCACTCAGAACCATAAAACAAGAAGGCAACACAAATTATAGTCTCTTACCCTTCACAGATGAAAAAACAGGGGGTGGCATTGAACTGGTTTAAGATAATATGAAACTAAATTAAGCAATTCTCCTTTTGCAAGTTGCAAAAAAAAAAAAAAAACGGGGGGGCATTGAACTGGTTTAAGATAATGAGAAAATGAATTGAGCAATTCTCCTTTTGCAAGTTGCAAGAAATTCATATCATCAGTGATGCCTTTGTAAAAGGAATTAGATTCTTAAAGCTCTATTTTGTATTTGATAATCTGATTCTACTTGGTGTGCAAAGACAGAAGTCATTTTGATCTGGGATACTTCAGTACATTATAGGCACCCACATATTTCCATCTTCCAGAGAGACTTTTTTTAACTTTTTCTTTTTTATCTCAGTCTCTTTGTAAGCTGCCATTTTTTTAACCTTCGAAAAATTCTTAACAACCCTTATGTCTTCAGTCAGTCTTCAAACAGCCCTAGAGAAAAGTAAGGTTTTATTTAAAGTACTTTTAGTTGAGTCAGTGAATATTAGAGATAGGCAGATCAGAGATGAAGCTGTGGCTTTCAAAACTCTCACCCAAAGGCCTTTCCTTCACCCTCCTCTCCCAAAAGCTAACGAAAATGAAACATTTCTATCTGTCTTTCTTCTGACCAAAAGCCTGGTCTGATGAACAGAAAATAAAATCCAGAATTTATTTCATTACAAAACAGTATCCCAAACACTCTTGCCACCAAGTTGCCATTTGTCCAGTTTCTAACATTTAGGGTTTCCAACCAAGAAAAGGATAAAATCATGGAGAAATTTTCCCTAAGCAAAAGATATTTGCCAGAAATCTTCTTTACTTTACAGCAGGAACCAACCCAGAGCAGGGATCGCATTTACGCCAGAGCTCTGACAAATGCTTGTTGAGCTGCAGCACTTAAACCACTTGCATTTTAAACAGCAGTTTGTCAAGTGATACTAATTATTTGGGAGGTCCCTGCTCCTAGAAACGTAAACATTTCTTTTCATACCGATCACATTTTCTTTTCCATGTGGTGCTTCCAGCAGAGACTGAAATTAAAATGGCTTCTTTGTGTGCCACAATGTGGTTTATGGCTCAAACCCCCCTCTACTCTTGCAAACAGGGGATAGCATCGCCCTGGGGCTCTGCACAGCACCTTCCCATCCCTGCTTTGTAGGCAGAAACCACCTCTCCACAGGTGGAGAGCTCTCCCAGCATCAAACCCATCCCCTTTTCTCAAGGCTGCGCAGCTTCCCTCTGGCTGATAACATAGGTCTGGGACTTGCAGTAGCCTGAGGATCACTTGAACTTCATAAAGCAAGCTAAGGGCTCAATTGCTAGGGAGCACTGCAGGGAACTGACAAACAGGCTCTTGCAGGAGTCCGGGTGAAAAAACCCACAACCAGTCTCCAGACCTGCCAATGCGCAACTCAAACACAAGCACATGTTTCCTTCAAACTCCCTCCTGGTTCAACAGGCACTGCCTGGGCTCTGTTTAAGCCAGGCCACAAGCCTCAGAGTTTCTTGAAAAACACAATTCCAGTCCCGCCCCAGTATCTCACAGCAGGTCCTGCTTTTACTGACAAGTCTATTGGCCAAAAACTTCCAGTGTTGTATCCACACGGCGCCACGTGGCTGCACAGCAAGGCCTATCACAGAGAAAATCTGGCAGTGTCAGCCACAAAAAGGTTCATGAAATTGCAGCAAGTAACCCAAAGACTTCACCAGAAGCAAGACTAAACCAGCACTTTCACTGTCACACTGAGCCATCTGCAAGTCACTTGTGGGAACCTTCTTGTTAGGGTAGTCAAAGATGGGATCAGCCTCTGCTATTCAGGCAAACTTTATAGAGAGGTCACATCCATCCTCCTCGGGACAAGTGTTGGGTCTTTTTCTGTTTTCCAGACTTCATCAAAGCCTGCTGTGAGCAAGTCGCTGAGCCCTGGGAGCTGACCCAGCATGTCTGGGAAGGTCACCTGGCATGGACCTGCATCACACAGCCTCTGTGCAGAACCACGCTGTGAGGTACAACGTGATGGGGCAAAGTCAAACCATGGGTACAAGTGTTACTTGACCCCTCCATGGTCGCTCTCTGTATTAGGATGTATTTATTGGTATAGGCAGAAAAGGATGTAAACTGAACCACAAAAAAGAGCTGGTTTTCAAAGCAAGGGGCCTTGGTTTAACGCAAAGGTTTCTCATGAAAAAAATTATTTTAACTGGATGGAGAGATCAAGAACTTCAGATTTCTGCTGATGCTGGCTGTTAGGGGGGAGGCAATCAGGAGCACACTGTATCATGTTCATGAATGTATACAGCTTTTATTATATTAGCATTTTTCTATTTCTCTTCTTCTTTAAAACAGAAGTGCTATCAACATTTCTAATGAGGAAAGTATGTTCATGCATCCAATCAATTATTGTGTCTCACCCTGAGCCCACCCCCTTTCAGTTATCAGGCTCATGGTAAATCTCAGATAAACCAAAGGACTCCTCTTCTCAGCACCTGCAATCAACTGCAGTCGTCTTGAATGTTATTTTTAATGCCAACAAATTACAGTGTCCCTTCAAGAGGCAATCAAGGACAGAGCCAAGGAACAGAAATACTGGTGAGACTAACTTGACAAGAGCTACAGAGAAGGTGGCTCTTACTCATTTTGGACTCAGAGAAAAATATTTTTGAAGTAAAACATTGATTTAGAGGGGAATAGACAAGAAGAAAAGTGAAAGGACAACTACAGTCATAGGGATCCACCCCAGAGCAAAGCCCAAGGAGCAGCAGGGCTGAAGCATGTGCACCAACCACGGGCACATGCACTGCAAGGCTTGTGGCTCACAGCCATACTCATATAGCTCAGAACCCTGCTGTGTCATCACTGATCCCTGACAACTCCTGATAGCAAACATTAATTCCACCCTTTTTTTTGCTTTCACTTTCCAGGAAACTCCCCTCCTTTAGGGTTAATAATTTTTTAGACTGTTCTTGATGCCACCCTCTGCACATATAGATATCATTAATGTAAAATTCTTTATTGAAACTAAAGCAGCCGTATCAGTTTTGAGACTATATGTATAGAGATAACCTCTTCTTAATTCCTGCTAATGTCTGCAATGGTAATCTTATTTGTTTTGCAAATTTATTTTATACTATTAACAATATGAATCTTCAGGCTGTGGGAGTACTTGCTTTGATTAAGTATGCAAATGATTCACTAGAACATGTCAGGGGATCCTACAAACCTTCCTGAAGAGACACCTGCTGCCTCTGAACTAACTGAATGATAGATGAATGTATCACCCATAACACTTAAGAAAACAGGAGAAGGAAGAGGTGAAGAAGGATCAGAGCTAAGAATGCAATCACAAAGAGGAGGGAAAGGAGCAGTCAAAGAGGAGACAAATAAGACAACAAATTCTGACAAACAACATTCAGTCCCGAGGTCCCACCAGAATAGAGCATCAAGCTGACAGAAAAATTAATGAGAAAATGCCATGAAAGCAAAGGACAAAATGAGAACAGGAACAGTCTTTGCTTTCACCATTGTACCAAGATCCCTACACTCAAAAACTGCCATGACTAATGAAAAACTCATTTGCCTTTCATAATAAAGAAAACGGTTTTCAAGCATAAACACCGTTACCCATACAGAGATCCTACACACCTCCTTGCCAGAAGTGCTGTCAGCAGCTGATAACGCTCTGTTATCGGTCACCTTGGGACACTGGCAGGTGACACACAGGTCAGAGGCACACACCGAAATAATCTCTGGAAGTTCCACTTTCAGCAAATGCCAACATGGCTTTGGCACCCTGCCCAAGGCCTTCTGCACCAGTTAATCCAGCCCTGAACAGGATTAATTCCTCATACACAGAGACTCTTGCTTTCTGGGCTATATAGCAATTGTGCTGAAAGCAGAGGGGGTTTAGAAACAACCTTTTCTCCTCAGTCCTGTATTAGTTCTCAACACGCAACTGTCTGAAGGATACAGAAGATGTTCATCCCTTAGTGAGTCTGATCCCATCACCAGTCACTCCATCAAATGACAAGTTATCCCAAAATCTAGGCAATAACTCAGAGATTATTAGACTATAAATCAACACTAATTTGCACAGAAATCTCATTAGCAGTTGGTGTTGTAGGTCTTCATTTTTTTGGCATTGCTGTTTCTTATTTCTTCTGGGATATTTGCAGTTTTAATCAGGAGTAGGAAGATGGAAATTATTAAATTAGAATATATGTGTGCATTAGAGAACAACGCTGTTTAGTGATATTAACTGCAAGGGTAAATGGTGGTAATTAGAATGGTTATTGCAGTATAGGCAACGAAAAGACAGTGAGAAACAAAGTGTGGGGCTGATTTCAGCACTTGCATGTAGGTACACCATTCACCACTCTACAAGGAAATCAGAGAAAGAAGAAAATAGAGCTCTCTAGTGCAAAGTAAGACTGAAAGAAGTTGCATGCCATAGCCATTTTTCACTAGGGAAATGGCCTCCACCCTCTGCTCTTCCCCAAAGCCCTTCAGCCGCTGCTCAGCAGCTGTCATGGATGCTGAGGCTTCCACACAGCACCCAAATGTCTCGGATCTCCCGCCAACATGTGTGAACAAGACCTGAAAATTGTTTTCCAGGAGAACAAAATGTGGAGGAAGGATCATGTCAGGGCTTCACACTCTTTTGTACAGGAATAAATGACCAACCAGGAAGGAAAGGAAAGTCCATGGAAAACAAGATCCTGATGAAATGGGAAATTAATCCAGACAGCCATCCAAAAGTCTATTGCCGTGCACTGTGGACAAAGTCCTGCTATGTCCTAATTCCTGCTTCTCTCTTCCATTTTGCAGCACACAAGTGTGGCTGCATTGCTCACGAGACCTAGATATGGGTGGTGTAAATCTGGTCACGCATAACACTTATGTGATCCTCTGTATACACCACACAAAGACTCACGAGCTGTTATTTATATTGTATTCACAACTTACAGAGCACCTTCTGCAAGCAGCTGAAAAACTCAGCCGTTGCAACTGAAAATCACACCTGTCAATCAGCACCACCTCCCGGGCTAAAAACCCGACACACTTGGGACTTCTTTGCAATTACATTGATGCCATACAATTACAGTTTGAAAAACGTGGCACGAGCTGCCTTTTCCCCTGCTCCTTGTAAAAATGATGCCACAGCAAAACCCTGATGAATGCCTGTGATATGAGTAACTAAAGCGAAAGTGAAACAAAGTCCTGCAACTAATGATTTACCTATAATTATAACTGGTTGTAGGGATGGTTATTGAGCAGATTATGGTTATGTGCAGATATGCAGACTCACGTTTCCCCTGCATGTGGACTAACCCACAGTGCACACTCTAGCCAGTCAAAAGCCCTCTGAAGAGATGTGTACATGTCATCACTAACCTCTGCACGTCTACATACACTGAATCCCTCTCCCACACAGTGCAGCAGCTTCCTTGGCTAAACCATCACTGTGTGCTAGTTTGGTTCTGAGTGAAAGAGACATAAAAAGTACCCAGGTGTTTGGGGATTTTTTTCCTTAAACTGAATCTCTGAGATATGGCCCCTAAAATCAAGAATAAGATCTTCTACAAATAGCAGCTTACTGATGGCCATAAGGAAGAATGAAAAACTACTGCAGCAGATGAGAGTTGTATCAAACACATAAGAAGAACACAGGTATTATGACATATGCATCTATTAGACATTTCTTTCAAGCATGATTAGCTGGCAAGTAGTTTAATATAATTATTTAGTAAACCCTGACTATGTTATAGGAATACTGTAGTATACAGTCGTTCTTGTAGAAACCAGCTGCGTATGAATCACAAGGAACCATATTAACGTTTCCTGTTTAAAATAGCGTTAAGCACCGCATATATAGATATTACATTTTAAATAGCAAGTAAACATCCTGTCCATCAAGGTTGTGTTACCTTTGAACCTCATTTTGACTTTTTTTCTCCCTGCATAGACTGCTCTGGAAAACACCCCAAGGACTTCTATGGAGGGTGGTGGGAAAGCGAGAGGGACTGGGAAAGAGGAGCAGAGACAGTCACAGTGCCAGGCACAGGGACACAGATGGAAACTGCCTGAGTGGGTTTCAGCACTGCACAGACAGTAGTCCCATGATCCAACCTGTCAAGCCATCAGATGACTCCTTTCAAAAACAAAGGTGCTGCTTTTCGTGGTGCAAGCCACTGGGGTTTGTTTGGTAGTGAGGAATGAAGTCAGAAGAGGATCTCTTTTAGGAAGCTCAGGTGGCTGGTGCTTTAGTGACACTAGCTAAAAGCTTATTTTTCCTCCCAGTCCCATCAGGTGGGAAACTTTCCTTCAGGTGACTCGGCCCATTCAGCACCCACCAACTCCATCATTAGGACAGATGAGCATGGCTCTCCAGCCATGTGTCAATGGGAAAGCAGCATTGCCACCCAAGGAGATGCCCATGCACGTGAGCATGTGTGTACTTCACAGTATGGCTCAAATACGATCATCAGCACTGGCTTGCAGGACTTCACTCAACAGACCCAAGCATCAGTGCAGGTCCAGGGACATCCAGTGTCACCACCATGGCCCCTGTGCATGACACGTCACCCACTCGTGGCTTTTCTTGAGCCAGAGGATGTTGAGTCTCCTCTACCCAGCAGGATTGCTGCGTAACTTTGCTGTTTGAAAGCAGATTTGTGAGTAAAGACAGCAAAATGATGCCAGGTGTTCCTCATGACAGTCTGTGTACAGTTGCACTTGACTGTTATAAACCTAGAATCACAGAATTGTTAAGACTGGAAAAGACCTCTAAGTTAATCAAGTCCAACTCTTAACCAGCCCTGCCAAGTCCACCACTAAACCATGTCCCTAAAGCACCACACCTACATGCTTTTTGAACACTTCCAGGGACAGTGATTCCACCACTTCACTGGGCAGCCTGTTCCAGTGCCTGACTGCCCTTTCAATGAAGAAATTTTTCCTAATATCCAATCTGAACCTCTCCTGGCACAACTTGAGATCATTTCCTCTTGTCCTTTCCCTTACTGCTTGGGAGAAGAGGCTGACCCCCACCTCGTCACACCCTCCTTTCAGGCAGTTGTAGAGAGTGATAAGGTCTCCCCTGAGCCTCCTTTTCTCCAGGCTGAAAAACCCCAGCTCCCTCAGCTGCTTCTCAAATGATTTACTCTCCAGACCCTTCAACAGCTCTGTGGCCCTTCTCTGGACTTGCTCCAGCACCTTAATGTCCTTCCTGAATTGAGGGGCCCAGAACTGGAGACAGCACTCGAGGTGTAGCCTCGCCAGTGCCCAGTACAGGGGGACAATCCCTGCCCTGCTCCTGCGGGCCACATTATTGCAGATACAGGCCAGGATGCCATTAGTCTGGGCACACTGCTGGCTCACGTTCAGCTGGCTGTCAGCCAACACCCAACCTCCATTCTTACATCAGGGCACCCACAGTTTTTAGAAATCAACAACCTGATTTTATGGGTTTTTTGACAGGGTGCCTCTCTCAAGAGCCACTTCAGGAGCTTTTTACTCAATTTACTTTTATGACCCTGCCAAGGTGAGGGTGTGCCCTGGCAGAGGCAGGGACCCAGCACCCAGCTCTGGGCACATGTCTCAGGGAAACGTGCTGTCTCCCCTGGACCAGCTCAGCAGAGCATGTGCAGCATCTCCCCATCTAGGCTAACTTTCAGTGACCAGTTAGGTGCTTGCAAAAATCCCAGCCCATCCTTGCAACACAGAGAAGTCACCAGAAACGTCTGGAGGACATTGGTTAATTACCTGTGCAATCTAAGACAAACATTGACAATCCCAATACAATTCCTTTCAGTATCGTTATATTCACTTTCAATTACACTTATGAGAAATGGATACAGATTCTGTTCTCTGTCCTCAGCTATTTTGAAACACATTTGAAACACAAATATTCAACAGAAAGATGGAACTGGAAGAACAGTAGCCACAGACAAACCACAAGTGCAGATGTAGTCTATTTTTGTTAAATGTGCCTTTGTAGCGTGATTATTTTTTTAACATAATCCCTATTTTTTTTCAAGTATCACTGTGCTGAACAGAGCAGTGCATCACTTCTATATACAACACAGCCTGTAGCCCCTCTGTTTGAAGAGGAAAATTTGAGTTAATTACCCACATCACCTAATTAGTTTCCATCTTCCACCAAATAAAAATTAAAGAGAAGCATGCTTGCTGGCGTAGAATCGCTGAAAGGCAGAAGTTGCAAGATTACTGTGCAGTGCACTGCCAGCTGCAGGCAGAAGGCCCCAACAGGAATGCCAAGCTCCTGGCACACACAGGAAACATATATATCTTTTATTCTTTCACTGACATTTTTTAAAAATTCATTCAAATAATGCTTCAAAGGGGAAAAGGCACTTACAATCACAAGACATCAGCCAGAGCTTTTTATTTTTTTTTTGGTGACCCAGCAGTACAATTATTCTGCATACTGCATGTATATCATGAGGTTAAATAAGAAGTAAGGTCATGCCACAGAAACTTCAGAACACAAACAGTGAACAAATAAAAATCTCTATCATCTTGCTAAATATCTTTAGTGAGAGAGCCATCTACTTCCTAACCATGTCCATTTGTTCCTTAAACTACAGGGTTTGGACTTGGTAGAAAATATGAGAAGAATCAGGGCTGTAATATGAATATTCACAGTGTAAATGTATATACCTCATGTATCTCTATTCAAGGAAAGGATACGAGATACTCCAAACCCATGTGATGCTTTACCTGTGTCTTTCATATCCACGTTTACTATTGTGACAAGGAAGGGTCTCTGAAAACCCCATTCATACCTCACTAAGCATGCAGCACACTTACTATGTCCAAACTCATACAGAACATTTCAGAGCAAAACACAAGTTTAATACTAAGGAGAGCAGTATTCTCACAGGAGTATTTATGGCATGAGATTTGTGCAGGCAGGGACATGGCTAATATGGCATGCTGTCCATATTCTGGTTTAACGTTGGCCTGTGCAGGGTATTCCAGTCCCTCAGCCCCGCTGTACATGACCCGACAAACCCAGGGAGTGGGCTTCACTCAACAGCCTCAGCTTCCTCAATTCGCACCAACACTCATTCCAAACCTTATCAATTCAGCCAAGAAGAAACGGCTGGTGGAAAGGAGAAATAAGGTGACTGCTCTGAGAGCCCGCTCGGCTGCCTGGCAGTAACCTTGCCCATCGGGGCTGGTGTTTGCCGGTGGGGGCAGTCAGACAGCGCACACGGATACACACGGACACAGTTACTTTTCCTTCGACCCTGACACCTCCCAGCAAGCCCGTCAGAGCTGCCCGGGCAGGTATCTACACCTTATGCCCGTGGTGCAGCCAGACGAGCACCATCCCAGCCCGGGCTTCCTCCCCGGCCAGCCCCGCTCCTGGGGCGGGATGCTCCGGGAGAACGGGTCGGGCAGAACCCGCA
>VWZT01001561.1:685214-746420 GCA_013397055.1 Pachycephala philippinensis
GCGGGACCCGGCTGCCCCGCGCCGGCAGCCTCCGCCCCCCCCCGCGCCTCCCGCCGCGGCACCGGCGCTCCGAGCTGTCATCTTTATTTACATAAGAAGGAGGAGACTTCGCGGCTTCCTGAAATAGCTGCCGGCGTTTCACCGATGCGGCGTGTCCCCCCTCCCCACGCACACGGCGCGGTCCCACAGCGCAGAACGCGGCGGGGGAAGGCATCCNAATTAAAAATTAAAAATAAAAAATAAAAGGAAAATAAAAATTAAGAACTCATTTATAAAACCAAACTACTCTGGCCATGTGAAACTTTCGTTCTCCACTGCAAAACCCTGGAATAAATTAGAATAGGGGAAAAAGAAAAGTTAAACAAAATTTATTACCAGACATCACCACACCAGTCTCCAAGCGGCCTTTGCAGGTTAATTATTAATTATTTAATAGCAAAGAAGTGCTCGAAGTGCAGAATGGTTCGCCACAGACTGAAATAATAAAAACATTACCCCCGTAAACTCTTTTGTGCGGGGCTCGCATGCTCAGCCCAGATACAATGCTTCCTGCGCTCCAGCTCATTACCTCTGCTGATGGATAATGGCCAGCGTTAGAAAAAGCAGGGGGATGCCGAGAGTGGTGCAAGGAGGTGCGCAGGGGAGCGCAGCCAGGGACGGTCCCTCGGTTGCTCTCTGCATCCCGCAGTTTGTGCGGGAGCTTGCTCGTTCCCTCCTCTCCATCTCCAGCACCGCGCGCCCCTGCCCACTCACTCCTCTCCCTGCATCTCTCCTGTCCACTGCTCTACGGGTACATTAACACAGCAGGCACCGAGCTGCCACAGCCAGCCCCGGCAGATCCCAGCTGGCTCGCTTAAAACTAGCTCATGCATCTTTATGCTGCGCCGCAGTCGCTCTTCTCTCTGCAAAGGAGCGGGAGTCAAACTTGTGCAGCCGCGAGTGCAGCCCTGCCTCCCAACTCTTACCATGGTGTTGGGCACATCCTGCCATCCCACTGCCTCGATTCTGCCACCGGAAAAAAGGGAAATAAGATTTTCTCTTGCCTGTGTTGTAAGGATTATTTGCTTAGGACGTCTGTGTGCTGAGGTCTCAGCACTTCTGGAGGAAAAAAAAAAAAAACAGCAAAAAGAAAAGGAAAAAAAAAAAAAAGCAGTGCAAAAAAAGCCCAAGCCAAAAAGCATAGTCAGGGTGTTTGCACTAGTGCTGCGTGCTTGAGGAAAGCTGTGTCCAGCATTTTCAACCTGCAAGAGGAGCCTCTCCCGAGCCCTCCAGCAGCAGCCAGTCACCACTGCCGGCTCACCCACTGCTCCCACCTGCCCAGCCGAGACGTGCACCCGGACCCCAGAGCCAAGCAGCAGCTCTTCCTCAGCTGAGCAGCGCACAGGCAGCACTCTGCTCATCCCTGCCCAAAGTCACACTCTGCAGAGCTCATGGCAGCTTCTTGGCAGAAGAATCTTACTTTTTTTTCCTTCTATTTTTTTTCCCCTCCCCAGATGATGCTGCATTTACAGCAGCAGCGTGTTGGGGTAAGGACTCGTCCCCAGGAGCCCCGTGGTGTGGCCCCTACACCCCTCGGGTGCAGGACATCTCTCAGGTCACACCAACCCATCACAGCACCCTGCTCTGCTCCCTGGCCACTGGGGACCCGCAGACGCCGCAAAGATACCACCGGTTTCATCTTCTGCGGGGGCACCTCACCCTCTCAGGCTGATGGCAAAAGGTCCAGGAATTTACAACATCAAACACCACATTTCACTTGGAGGAATCTAGATTGACTTGGATATTCAATCCCACATTTTCTTCCACAGTTTCTCATTTCAGCTCTGCTTTCCATCCTTACCTTAATCTTGCTACAGCTCTGTGAATAATTGACTTCTTGGTTCACTGCCTTAACCAAGAGATTGCTAGAAAAAAAAATATAATTTCATGTTGGCCCAAAAATGAATGCTTTGTGCGTCTCGCTGAACAAAATGTTTCTTTAACTCAAAATGAAGCATTTTATTTTTGGAGTTATTTTTACCTCATTTTTTCAAGTTATGGTCATTCAATCCAGCTCTGAAATGATGTCTTAAAAAAAAAAAATTATGCCCTTTGTTTTGAATATACCAAAAGGAAAACTGTGAATTGCTATCTTGTCTGATTATTTTATTTTTTGCAACTTATTGGCTTTGTTTGTTTGTCTGAAGGGGAGGGTGGAGAGGGCAGACTGCCAGAATGAGTCATCCTGTTTGGCAGAAAATTATAAACAATTTCAATTGATTTTAAAATTGGGGTTTTTTTCCAAAAAAAATCCAGCATCCCCTCCCATCCCTGAGCTTCTCCCAGTGCTGTGGAGCAGCTCCTGGGGGACACAGACCCTCAGAGCCATCCATGGCAGTAGAATGGCCTGTCTGCCCTGTTCTGTGATAATTCCTTGAGGATTATTTGCCATATGGCAAATCTTTCCTTCACAGACACATTACACTGAAATTTACTGCTGATTTGTTCTGGTCACCTCCAAGTCCATTTCAGACCTTTATATATTCCAAATTACTCCTCAATCTTCCATGTTTCAGGTTCTCCTCTAGACAAAGGGAAAACCTATTGCCCTGTTCCTGTTTTACAGCTCTCTCTGTCAATACACTCTAGGTCCCCTTGGGGTGTTTCTTTGCCCTTGTCAATAAGGATAAGACCTCCCATTTTGGCGTCAAGTATAAAAATCAATAACATCACCATTTGTACTCCCTTCTAAATCACTGACAAAGGTATTAGGTTGGACCCAACAAAAACCCAGCCCCTAAATCCATTTCCATTCATGAACAGCATCCAGCAAACTCTGGCCAAGCAGCAGTGCTGCTGTCCAAGCCAGGAGGAATCTGCTGCAGGAGTATTTTGAGGCAGTGTCTGATCTTGCTAAATATACTTATTAACCACAAGAGTAGGATGCTGAGGCTGCAGAGCACTTCTGAAAATAGATTCACGGTCATCAAGCTGTGTATTAACTAAAGCCTTGGATCTTTCCAAGCAGCCTTGAGCAGACAATGGGGCACCTCTCCCAGCCCTCCCGGGATAAAACCCCTAGCCCTGGGCACCAAGCAGGGCGGCCAGGAAGGGTTATGACTATCTGCATTGCTTTCCTGGTGTCCTGCTAAGAAGGCTGGCAGGTCAGCAAGGAGGATGCCAAAGAACCATCATGGTCTGGGAAAAGACATCCCAACACGGCCAAACATCCCATTCAACCCTGACTGCAGGGAACCACAGCAGGGAGAACCAGCCCTGCAGAGACCTGTCTTGCACAGGGGCAGACACAGAAAAAGATAGAAAGAGAGAAGAAGGAGAGGATGAAAACTCCAACTCAGGGAGATCAAAGATAAGATCATACTTATGTATAGGCGAGGCCAAGAAAATGAAAATCCAGTTCATGCAAGCCTCATGCAGCCAAGAAGTCCTTTGGAAATGAATTTGGCTCTATGGAGAACCAGAGTTTACTGTTTGTTAGCAAGACAAAACAAGAAATAAAACCTCTTTTGATGGGGTTTTCATCCCCTTTAACAGTGCTGCAGGTAGAGACATCCAGCCAAGAAACACTACAGAAAGTTTCCTTGAATATCAGCATGGGTAAAAGGGGGCAACTCTGGAAATCAATCTAATATTTGCCAGGTACATGCCATCTTCTCTTAATGATTTTTATGTTTCTCTATTACCACTTACACTTGACTCTATGGTAACAAACAGGTTGACTAGAAATTGTCCTTTTTCACTCAATACAGTAGCTCTCAGCTACTGGAGTTCATGTAGGAAGATGGGATAATTTATGGGAACACATTCTTAGGTCTTTTTTCAGCATGAGTCTCTGACTGCTACTAGGGATAAACTTCACCTGTACAGAAAACAGATTTCCTTCAGGAACCTCTGCCACCGTAACTCCAGAGGAAAAATGATGTTCTCAGCAGAAAAGCATCCAAGAAAAAACGTCTCACCAGCATGCACAAGAAACAGCTAGGAAACTTCGCCTTCTACGCATTCTTCTAAAATTAATTTATTGCCATTAATGGAGGTGACTTAGACGAAAGGTGTGTCTCCACTTCCAGTCCTTTATCTGTAATGCAAAGACACAGATACTGCTGTAGCAAGCAATATGCTGATTAGTTGACGTTTATGCAGCCATTTGGGAATATAATGAGTTATGTCATTATTAAGCATTATTATAAAGCTGCAGCTCTGGATGAAAGCCAAATCTCAACGTGTAAGTCAAAGGAAATTCAAAATTCTGGCTCAAATTCTTAAAACCAAAATCACCACTCATACCTACAAACTACAGCACTGCAACTGCTAACCCAGGTGGCTCAATTATCCCGATACAATTCTCTGCAGGCACGGCAGGAAGGGGAATTTAAGGACAGGAAAAATCTTTAGGCTGACTAACCACCTCCCATTTGCACTTAGCTTAAATGAGACATCAGTTGTGTTTGCTTTAGCGACAGGAGCTGCAGCAGCACAGTGGTAAAGGCTGTCTCTGGTAGGGCAATAGAGACATCAGGGAGGTGTTGCAATGGATGTCCAGGTTGTGGACTGATTCGGTGAATGAGAGCCAGAGGCCTCGTGTCACTGCTCAAGGGCTGTCGCCCCTGTTTATGTAAAGCCAAAGCTGCCACAGGATATCCAAGCCTTAACCCTGACGCTGCCAGCACTCAGCGTTTTATCACAACTGCCCTGCTCGACTGTCTGCAGGAGTGGAAGGGAGAAACAGCAGCGTTGGAGAGGGACAAAAAGCTGAGCAAGAAGAAGGATTTCCGAGGAAAGGAACTGAACTGACCTCAGGCCAAGTTGCACAACATTTTTCCATCAGCATGAACATGCTCACAAGCCCCCACTGGATGGGGGGTTTATCTTCAAAGAGAGTGACTCAGTGCATGAAGGTGTCAGGAAAGAAATTAATGCCCCAAAAGCCGTGAGTGCTCCCTCTTCCTTGAATACATTTGGGATAATGTATTGAGAAAACCCTGTGGGAAACTAAGAGGAAGCAAGGACTAAAAAATCACAGAATTCAGTGTAAGATGTGCCTGGCAGTACAACATTGCACTGGGCTAACCAGGAGCTTTCAAATGATACAGAAAAACTGTGTCTGTCTGGGGCAAGGTCCCCTGGAGTCTGCCAGAAGCCCATTCCTGAGGGCAAGTATCATGCTGTGCATGACACCAACTAGGCCTTCAAATGCCTCCAGCTCTGACCTTCATTTCCATGCTAAATTAATAGCTTTGCTTCTCACTGCCATTTCACATTACCACTTCAAGCACAACAAGATTCAAAAGAATCTCAGGCTTATCCAAATATAATGGAAAATTAATATAGAAACATGCCATCAGAAGAAACACTGTAATTTCAAAAACCATAGAAATGATGATTTATAACATTCACCTGAATGAAGCTGACTTATGTTTTCAGAACTAGAGAGAAAACTAAAGTTTCTATCTTCAAGCAAATATTTTCTTTAATCTCATGAAAATATCTTTATTTTTACTTCAACTGGAGGCACAGCACAATGACAACATGGCAGGACTGAGAATGTGTTATTTCAAGCCCAGTTCTGTGGCTATTAAATATCTGGAATCTTTGAACAGTATCACGTAATAAGGCACTACGACAGACTTGAGCAACACAAGTATAATGTCTTTCCACACAAAGTTACAGGGAATACTGGTATAATATACACACTTTTATATTATATAAGTAGTTCGTTCACACTTTATCACAGGCAATATCCAAATTTTGGACTGAAAAACTAAATTACCAGCTGGAATAAACAGGGTTTTTATGGCATTTTTGCTTTAACATGTGAGTGCAGAGCAAACACTACTTTCATTTTCACAATATTCCTGTAGGAAGAGGTGATGCCTCTCTGCCTGAGCTAAAGAAGCACGTTTTGAGTTTTTTCAAAAATTTAAATGAGGACCTTTTCAAGCAACAGGTTAATTCGCTCTAACAGTCTTTATCCAATGCCCTCTGGAAAGGGCACAGGCAGGGCTCTGTGAAACCAAAGAGGTAAATAAGGTAATCAGAAAGCACCGGCACCAAGGTCAGATAGACAACTTCCACTCCAGCATGTGATAGCTTTTGAGAGGCTGACTTTGTAATCTTAATAATGTTCCCTCTGCACAGAAGTGCAGTTTCTAAAGATTTTTCTTAGCAGATAAAGAGTGAGTAACGTCTCTGTTTCCTGTGCCACCCGTTCCGAGAAAAGCCTCTCACTTACATGCAGGGATGTTTGTAACCAAGCAAAGGCACTGTATGTTTGTGGTGTAAATATTAGCCCAGCAGGGAAACACCTTTTTATTACCTTGATGAACGTCCTTCAGGGAGGACGGTGAAGGGCAGCAGGATCCAAAAGAAACCTTTTGGGCTAGCAAGATGGGCAGGCAGGCTCACACCACGTCCATGAGAATGTCCCCCACTGCGTGTGCCCCAACAAAGTTTTAGCCTGGGCTTTCAAAGGCTCCTGGGGTCACAGAGGACAGTCCATGATCCTCTTCCAGGACTGGCTCCTCATGCACCCCTTCTCATCCCAAAACTTCCCTGTCTCCTGCTACAGGGCCATCTCAGAGAAAATGTGACTTATTTACAGAACTTTCCCGTACAGAGCTGCTTTCACAAGCTCTTTAACACTGGTCTCCAGGGAACCAAAAGAGCTGGAGGTCAAATACTTCAAGGGCAAAATGCATGGCAAGGGTGAATTTTCCAGCCCTGGTGAGAGGAATCTTGCCAGTGTAAATACCAAACAAATCATGTCATGCCCGTTACAGGTGTTGCCCCTTCCCACTCCCTCTGTTCATCTTTTACTCACCGTTCTCTGGTCTTCTGCTCTCCCTCACCAGATACTGGTGTTTTGTACCTCCCCTAGACTCTTTGTGGCCTTTCAAGTTTTACCCCAAATTTAGCCTTCCTCCCTTGTTATGTCCTTCAACTCCTTTCTTCTATTATTTAAATTAAAAGACATTTTGAATCTAACTCAGTCCCACAGAAGTATCATGAAAGGTCACAACCCAGATGCAGTAGACTGGAGTCAGCTATTATTGGAATGAGAAAAGAGTTTTTGTTCTTCAGCTCAGGAAAACAGGACTTAATCAGTACAAAAAATCAGAGCTTTACCTTCATCAAATGCCACTTGTTTTATACCTACTTTATAAAAGCACAAAGCAGACGAACATCAAGTGTAAATACTGTACTGAGTAGAGCAATGGTCATGTTTCCCTTCAGTCACTTCTCCACCCCACATCTCCATTTCCAGGAGGAGGGATCAGAGCAGGACATGAGATTCATATTACCAAACGCACAAAAATGTCCATATCCCTAGGATCTAAACCATGCTAATGTATTCACCACTGCAGCATCTAGACTGAGTGTCTCTGACCTACCACAGCTTCTTGTGATCTGCCACAAACTTCCGCAAACCGAAACAACACTGCTCCTGCCATTGCGCCTCTTCCTCCCATACACCATGCCTCCAATCCAAAGGTCTTTTTCACTTCTCCTTCCTCCCTCCCCCAACTCTTTGTCTCAGCAACCTCTTCTGTGCCGCCCACACACTTGGAGAGCGGAGAGCAGACCAATCTGGCAAGCTCAAATAACAACAAAAAAAGGAAAGAAAAGGAAAAAAGAAGTCGTTTTCTGGCCTAGAAGACTCCTCTGTATTTTCATCTGGAGGGAGCAATCAAATCTCTTTTCCGTTCACCAGGAACCAAAGGGAATGGCGATGGATCCCAAGGCCTCACATTCTCACAAATCAACCCTCACAAAAATAAGGGGGAAAGGTTGGTATTTCTTCCAGACACACAGGCACCTTTGAATAGGAACATTAAGCTTCTTTTTAACCTTCTTCCACCACCAAGCACCAGTTAAAAATATCAATTTTTACAAGGTGGGGTCAGATTAGCCAGTTTTCTTGTTTGTTTTTCTTAAAAAGAGCTGAGGACAAGCTTTGCTGCCTGGAGGCTGGTTAACCAGCCAGGCAGTTGTTGGCACTTGAGGGGCTGCTGGGCTGGCTGGGCACGTGCCCACACACAGCACAAGAAGGGAGTTTGGAAGGGTGCAGCACCCCTCAGTGCCCACATGGCACTGGCAGCATTTACCCATCGAGGTCCCAGTCCTGTAATCTCACCAGCACATACAAAAAACCCACTCTGGCATAAAGCATCTAATGACATTAATGGCACACAGCACAGTGATACGGTCCAGGCATGTGGAAATAATCACAGGCCCAGAACCCAGGATGACTGATTTTTTTCCCATTCAACATATGTTTTACTTCGATGTCTGCTTCTTCCCACCCTTCCTTCTCTCAGTCTCCCAAACTATTATTTGGTTTTGGGGGAACAGAGAAAAACATCTTTAAAACAGAAACATTAAATCACACCTATCTAAGAAAAAAAATGCTTAACTTAGATCTAAACAAGACATTTTATTAAATACACACATTCCTAATAATAGGCAGGACTTGACCCCAGCACAACTGGTCACTTGAGCAGATAAAATACATCTGAACTCTGTTCAGCATGAGGGGCTAAAAATAATGTTTGTGATTAGAATCAAAGAAGTTGAGTTTCAATGAGGAATAAACACTGTTTATTAGGACCAAAGTGTATGTTCCACAGGATGACTCAAAAACTCTAAGCTATTCTGTGAAGCTATTTGCTTGTTCAAGGTGACCTGTGAGCCATACCCCAGGCTAGTAAAAATCAGCAGTTATATCATTTACAACACCAGTCCAAACAGTGTCTCTCCCTCCCTATCAGGTCATCTTAACTCAGCTGTTCTTATGTCCTGGAGACGTTTGAGCTGCACAAAAGCATTTTCACTTTTGCAGCTTTGTGACAGCTATGATGACTCCTGTCACTTTAGCCTTATGTAGCCACATGGACAAAATGTCCATCTTCAATGGCTTTATCAGCACAGCTGCAGCCACAGCCATCATAATGCTGACAGTCTGTAACCAGGCTTTCACCAAGTACCCACCTACACTGCTCTATTGAAAGCAAATTCTCACCTGTGCCTCTAGAAGCAGATCAGCCACCACACTCTTTGCCACATTTCCTAAACGGAACATTTTCACACATCTCCTCTTGTCATGTAACTTGAGGGGCCAATACCAACATCACTTTGGTGGCAGCAGCATGCCCTTGTCCACAGGAGACACCTGCACTTCCCAGGGGAATCCCTACTTGACTCTTACCCAGCTTTTACCTCCAAAGAGAAAACACAGACAACTGATGCTCAGTGCTCCCCAACTTCAACCAGATCTTCATCAAATTGCACTCTGCCACACTTCCAACTCACACACAGTGAACTCGGTCCACAGACATTTTCCAAGACCTCACTCAAGATCCGACTGTGCTCTCACCCCCCTTCAGAGACTATTTGCCCTTCATCTTCAGCAAGAGCACAGAAGTCAATGTTTCTCATTAATGCAGAGTGTTAAGAAGTATAAATCTTTTTCTGTCCATCTAGATTAGGATAGGAACATTAGACACAGGCATGACAAGATAAGTATCTCTGCATGTTCCATGTTAGCAGCACAGGTCTGTACATTATATGGACATGATATTTCAGATGATGATCCTTTTAACAGCTTCAAGTCTATTGAAGATCCATGTCTTAGGAGTTTGTGATCTTCCCAGACATTAGTTTTTGCTTCACAACAAACCCCAGTACCAGCTGTCAAGGCAGAGGTTTATTTGAGAGAATATGTAGGAGACCCATACCACAGTGACAATTAGCAACTCCCCTTCAAACAGGCTGCTCTTGGGGAGGGCAGAGAGCCACCTGTCCCTGGATGCTCACACACCAGAGTTTATTTGCTGGTCACTCCTTCTGGATATTGTTCAGGCTAACTTAAAACACAGTATCTACATTTTTCCTCACAGCCTGCACTATATTGCTGACACCATTTATCCATCTGCTGCTTTGCAAGTCTGTGAAACACCTAAGACTCAAAACTCAGGCAATGCAGAAAAGCATCTTTATTCAATACTTTATTTCAGCTTCTAGCAAACAGAAGCAGTGTGTGTCTCACACAGCAGGGATGGACCCTTAGCTGGGTAAGACCATAGTCTGAGCCAATACTTGTCGGGATTTAGGCAACTTGAGCCAAGGAAGGAGACTTGGAAGACGTTGAAATTTGAGTGGGAGAGTTGTATAAAGACACACGGAAATATTTAAAGGAAATGGGCACAATGAAGAGGAAAGACATTTTTGCTGGCTTATGAAAATTAAACATACACAAGGCTTAATCTGCCACTACTGAAATCAACAAGAATTTTGCCAGTTAAGCAAAACAAAAGCAGAAATGGAAACAGCATCTGACATTTGCTATGTTAGACTCATACAAATTGCTGTAGTTAATAGCCTATGAGATAGATAAATAATTCACCATAGGCAGCATATTATCTTAAACTTTCATTTTCACAGTACAAAGGTGTCATAATCTGGAGTGTTTCGATGGTTGTAAAAGCTGGTTATGCTGACTCATATTTAGGAAGAGATTTTCCATTTGCATAGACATGTTAGATCTATAGGCACCAAACGAACACGTGAGAGAAAAATAGATTAAAATACAACATAGAAATAGAAGATAATTTGGATAAAAATTGTTGTAAATAATTTATTGTGAAGTAGCCTTCAAACTTAAGTTCTTGGAATGTAAAAAGCAGAATATTTCTGTAAATTATTGTTTGGGAACTGATCATATAAGCCTCAGAGGCTTATCTAGTATAAATGGAAGCATCTGGCCTTGTATCTTTAAGACCATAATGAGATGGCTGCTGAGCAGTCACTATGGAAAGCATTATATTCAGAAATTAATATCTCTCTGAGCACAGAACATATAATGAAGATAACAAGGCAGAACAGAGAAACAGGACTTGGACTATCACATCAGGCATACTCGATGGATTAGTCATGCAGGCAGCAAACCTGCACTGGGGGACAGCTGAAGAATGGGGTAAGGAACCTAACCCTAAACAATCAACCTTTGGGTAAGTAGCAGAGCATTATCAAGCCAACACAACTAGATCCAGGTCTAGCATTTCAGGGCAGTCAAAGCTGGGGTTAGGTCCTATTCTGGGAGCTGTGCTTTTTAGGGACATGTCCACAATTTACAGCCTGTGGAATGCAATAGGCTCTGATATCATCGTTTTCTGAATACTATCTGCACAGCAGATGTTTTGTGTGTGCACAGTATCCCTCAAGCTTCTACCATCTGTTTTTTTACCTAACAAGTCAGGTGTTCATGTTTTTTAATCAAAAGAATAAAATCGGCAGGTTTTGTCTTCTGAAGAAGAAAATATGGGGGTTCTTCACTTATTGCCTGCACTCTTGCCAAAGCCTGTTAGAAATTTAAAAAAAAAGATAATTTGAAGCACTAGGTGGAACGATTCTCCTTTAGTCACAGAGAAAATTACAGAGTAGGACTGTAAGAGGGTGAATTGGCAGCACACACAATGGAGCCTGACACCACCTGGCTTTCTCCTCCCTTTTTAAATAAGCAGAGTAACATGGAGAGGCACCATGGAGACAGAGAGCTGTGACACCAGGCAAGGTGTGGAGAGGAGGCAGAGCAATGCTGGATGAATGCTGACATCTAAACATGCCAGCAAGGGCCAGGGGTGTCACAGAGGGGTCAGATCCCGAGTCCTTTGAGGACCTCAGGCTGCCATCCCTGACCAGCTGAGGGTCAGACCCACAGTGAGATGAGAGGCAACCAGCATCAGATGCACAGAACTGGGACACATTGCTCAAGAGCTGCCCTCTCCTCTACCCTCTCCCACAAGGGATGAAAGCCAACCAACAAAGAACTTTTTAATGGACCATCACTGGTGATGGACCAGCTGTGACACTTGGCAAGTTCCTCATTACGAGTCCCAGAGAAATGGCAATCATTGCAAATGTCAGGTGGTTTAAGTTCAGCATCTTTTGTGATTACTGTTCATGTACAGGAAGCTTCCCCGCTGGGGCAAGTTCTTTCACTATTTCTTCATACTCAAATAGGATTTATACCATTAAATTTAAAAAAACTGTTTTAAACATACTTTAAAGTTAAAAGATGCAAATATCAAACAGCATGAATGCCTCTCCTCATTGCCCAAGCCTAACAACATAGCCCCAATATCACAGTTCTCCCTCAGCCAGACCTGGACATTTGTAGTGCTCTGAAACACTAATGACAAATATAAACCCACCACATGTAGAAATAAATTGCATTTGTCACTGATCAATGCACAGACAAGCAAAACTGTGCTAACGGAAACATTTGGAGAAAGTATATTTCCCCTCCCAAACCAAACAGCTACAATCACCCAGCCAGTAAGAAGAGGCATTATCATGAAGGGCTCTGTCACGTGCCACGGAAATGAGCAGTGAATGAAAACTCAATATACAGGTCAGAAGCAATTAATTGTTCAACCAGGAGGAGAGAAACTTTAGGTAACTAACATACATATAAACATCACGGATTTACCAAGTCAATTAAGGAACTAGGAATAGGACCACTCAAACTGTTCACTGCACACAGAGCACCCAGTCCAAGGTGCCACTGCAGCCCACAGTGACCCTTCCCACTGTTCCCAGGCCACCTCCAAGGGGTAATCTTCTGCACAGCCACCACCATCCTAGGCTTCTCTGCTCATGTTCCCAGCAAAGTGGCAATTTCAAGAGTGATTTTTCTTGCTTGTGATGTGAAAAGTGATCAAAAGCAAAATCTCCTTTCCTAGAGGTCACCTACTCAGCCACTTTAGTTGACACATGCTATCTTCAGCATCCAAAGGGACTCTGAAGGATGACTGTCAACAGCAATGAAATCTGGAAAAAACCCACAGCTGTAACAGGGTTTGCTCCACGCCCAGTCCAGAGGACAACATGTCCACAGCACCCTCTTACACTGCAGCTCACTCATTTTACCATGTTTACACCATCAGCTGTTGGCAAAACATGACTAAAGCACTTTATTGCTTTAAGGCTTAAGAACAAAATGTCTCATACAGGAGAGAGCCTGCTCTGATTGTTGACAGTCAGACCAAGGTTGTGGATGGAGACCAGGATGTCACCAGTAATTCCTCACTCTTTCCATGCAGAGCAGGCTCTCCATATGGCCCATCTTCCTCCTGGTCACCAAAGTGGTCTCTGTTCATTCATCTGTGGTTCGGAGCCGGGGACAACACAGGGATGCCCAAGGTCATCCTTACCACTGCTCCATCCAAACGGGAGCCCAGGAAAAGACAAGGATAGAAGGGCTTTCTCCCCCAGACATGAGGATGGGTGACAGCGGGGCAGCACCGCTACCACAACCTTTGCTACTCCTTACACGGCTGCTCTTCTCTCTGAGTCAGCTCCCTTCCGCCGTGGTGGAGCAGAGCACTGCTTGCTAAGTCATACAGAAAAGGAGACAAGGAAACTAAATGTAACTCTGCGTTACTGTATTATGCAGAGTGGGTGTTGCACTGCTCAGCACCACAGTCTGCTCTGTGCTTGTAGGCTTCCCTCTGCCATGGCTCGATAAATAAGTAATCACAGGGAGCCCCAGAGCCTCTGCTCAGTCCAGGAGCTTTATGTGGCAAATGAGTCATGAGGAGTTAGAGGGACAGAATAGAGAGATACAGCACCAATGGAGAATACCTGCCCTATTTCTACAACTAGAATAGACCTAGGCCATCTTCTGAGCTCACCCCTTCTCTAAACCATTTCTCACACTCATACAGCTGAGAAGAACATGTGTGAGAACGGAAAATAGTCATGTGTTTTGTCAAACCCCAGAGGTGCTAAGTGTTTTACAGTTTAAGAGGCCAAGGTACTGAGAACCTTATAGATATATACATGCTTCCATGACTGGAAGTAACTAAGTCAAAATTCTGTAGATGTAGCACCAAATGTACAGCTTCTGTTCATCATCATCCTAAATTTGTTCACAGTTTCTTACCACTACCTTGAGACAAACAGAGCAGCAGCAGAAAAACTAGATATAAATATACAAGTGAGTAACTGATCAAGCAGAATGCAACTTCTCTTATATCAGTCCTTCAAAGCCTTCAAGATACCTGTATATCCATCAGGAAAAAAATACTCCTTAAAACTTAAACAAAACCAAAACAAAACAAGAGAACCTGAGAGAAACATTTTTAGTTTACATGGCATAAAACAGAAAAAACAACACAATAGCATGGCCAGCCTCCTACAAGCTGTCTTTAACACAAGTTTGCTGGGACATCTTTTAGAAAAGCACAGCACACATCTTCACTTTGCTTTAGAGTAACAGAAATTTGGGGATTTTTGTCACCTCGTCTCAGCAGCAGTTTGCAAAAAAGGCCTTCAGCTTTCAATTAGTTTCCATTTCAGAATTAGCAAAATACATTCCCAGAGCTATCACAGAGAAAAAGCAAGAGGCGTGTGCTCTCTCAGACTCCTGGCTGCTCTTAGAGTGGCTGGACACACTGCTCCCCTGAGGATTTTTAAAGTTGCCTATTATTTCAGTGTACAGTATACAGGAGCAGTTTGTTGTTTTATTCCATAAAACCAAAACCCACCATCTCCAATCAGATCAAGGCACCCTCCATTTCAGAGATGGCTTGCCCACTTTAACGAAGGGATCCTTTTAAGTTGCTGTCCTCATGCCCACCAGACCACACGCTGGGGTGAATGTGGAGGGGGAGGCAGGGAACACTTCTTTGTGCCATTATTCAAATGCCTGGTAATGACAATGGCTAAAAAGGCTGAGAATTTAAATTACTTAGCATCTAAGTGGATTCACTGGAAATACTTTCAATTTTTTTCCCTAGCAGATAGCCTGAAGATATGCAAAGACTGGAAAGTGCATTCAAGATGCTGAATCTGATGTTGCTGTCTATTTACGTCAGTACAATTTCCAAATCAAAATATGAGGCAAATGGTCTTCCCCAGGGAGCAGATGTTTGAATGCAGTGATGGCGACCAATTTAAGAACATAGGTACAAATGAAATGTTCATTCTGTTCCAGCCTTCTCAAGCGAGGTGAATTGTGATTCACAGAAAGGAGATGACTACACCAGAAAAAAGTATGAAAAATTAATTTCTTTTTCTCTAACAGTGGACTGCTGGAATTTAGGAGAGTATCTTTCCAAGTGAGATGCTACCTCACGCAGTAAGACAGTATCTCATGTTTTTAAAAGCAGCAGTAATGTTCTCCAAGTCAGATGCATACAGAATACAGTCTCTGAAGCTATTCTGCACAAACAACTATTTTTCTCTTGTACTTGGTTGCAAATTACGTCTGAAAGGGCTTCCCTACTTCCTAACAGTGAGTGAAACAGTATGTGTGAATGACTTGTGGAAGCAAGAAAGCATAGCAGGTTCACTGGATGCTGCAATGCGTGAGGATTTTCCATTTGCTTCTTACAAGCTCGCTGCCTTTGCATCTAAATTACTATTTATATTTCAGCAACATCTTGGATCAAAGCAGGATGGAGGCATCATTTTGCCAGGCTCCGTACATAGTTATGGGTAAATAATCCCCATTCGTTTGGATCCAGTTCCATAGCTGGAGCTGCATTACAGGACAACAGTGGCCCACATGAGCCAGCCCTCCCCAGAGTGTGCACAGGCACTCACTCCTAGGCTGTGCAATGCTTTACTGCCCCTGTATGCAAAGCAATGTTTTGGGTTACGCTCTGCAAACAGCTTTATATTGTTATTTTGCATGGGTAAACATGAGACCATGGCAGCCTAGCAACTCAACAGCAACAGAAGATAGGTTCAGAAGGAAATTAAGAATAATTTTCCTTTCCCCACTTGCTATCTAGTTTTTAGCAAGATCAGAAACTACAACTCAAAAAGCTTTTGGGTTCTATTTCCAGTGCTGGCAATGGTTTTCTGACCATGACTGTCTGTTCCTAGTTTCTAAATTTACAAGATAAAGATTATAAATTTCCTCCACTTCGGACAGATTTGGAGATCTTCAAATGACAAGTACTATATAAAAGAGTGTATGTTTCTGCCAGAGTACTACTTAATAGATGGCCTCTTAGACAGCAAAGCAACAGGCAGAATAAGCAACACCTAAGCAAGTCACATGCACTCTTCACCGAGATCAAACAAGAACTTGTCTTTTAGATGAAGTCAAAGAGCCCTAGGCAAGAGGGAAAGGACTTCTTCATTTATTCCAGCCTTTTTTACCCCAAGGTTTTGACAAGTGTGGATCCATCAGTAAATATTTTGTTGAGAGGTACTGATTGATACTGTGATATCACCGATGCTCTGGCTCAGCACAGCTTTCACGTTTTCTCCACTGTCATTCTAAAATTAAGACAGTGGCCAGTTTGTCAGTAAGTTGTTTCTGCAACCAAGTCTTCCACCACCTTTCAACATCACTGATTTAACTGCTGTATCTACAGCAGAGTGAAATCTGTGCTTGTGCCATAAATGAAAGCAGGATGCAAACTGAAACTGGACACAAGGCTTGAAATTACTTGTAAATTCTCACCAAGGTTATAAAAGGGCCACTTGAACATGAAACAGAGATAGTGAACAAATCCTGGAATAAGCTTTTAAAGAGAGAAGAATCCAGGCCAAATGGAAACACACAAAGTATAATTTATAATGAGCAATGTGTAAAAAGCTATCCAAATCATGGAGCTCAAAATGAGAATAAACAGTGATCTTCCAATAGGGACAAGGACAGATAAGGTAAGTATCTGCTAAAAGGCTGAACTCTGAGTAACCCTTGGGTGTTACCAACTGCTTGAACAAGTCATCAGTACGTTTCACTAATGGCCAAAAAAGACCACAGCAAAAGTACTGCATATTCAATATGGCTAATGTGGAATACCTGCCAGTGTGACTGTTGCTCAGCAGTTAATTATGTAAAAAATAGACTTGCAATCCACTTTTGCCTGCTATGAGCACGGCTGATCCTGCAAGATAACTGATCTGCCCAATAAGATGGAACAATGCCTGCAGTCACCCAAAATACAGCAATAAAGAACAAACAACCAAAAAAACCTAAGCCTCACTCAAGCACACATCAGGTACTCATTCTCATCTTGATCTGCACAGGCACCAGTGGAGGTCAGAGCAAAGCTATTCAGGTATTAGAAGGAAGAGTGCTAGGGAGTCCTGGAGCACTGTTGGATAGCAGTAGAGATTGCAACCCAGGTGGATGGAAAACACAATCCGCAGGTGGAGTTGGGAGCCTCCAACCATGGGTTAAACTGTTCAACCATGTTTATTTTCAGAGTGATGACTGCCTTTCAGTAGTTATTTGGTTTGAGATGACACAGATCCCGTGTCCTTAGCCTAGGACAGGTTTAGTTCTTAACTAGGTAGACCCTTAAAATACAAAGTGACAACTCTAATATGGAAACTTTTCCCCCTGCCCCAGCCTTCCCCAGACCTATGGGAACAGGAACCATCATCCAGCACTTTATATCTTCCCTGAGGTGGGTGAGATATTCACTGAGTGTTGATGACAACGTCTGACTGGCAAGCAGTCACTATCCCATGGGAATGAGGAAATGTGCAAACACACTGGAAACATGACCCTGGGTCACGCTGGCATCAATCACCTCTCACCACCCAGAGCAGGCAGCACTGCAGACAATGAACCACCCAGGGCAGCAGAGCTCGTGCTGTGCTCTCTAACTCCACACTGCCTTTTCCTGAGCCTTCTAGAAGAAAACAAAAGGTGAACCCTGGACAGCCAAAGACACATGAGATCACACAACTGCCCATCACTAAGCATAACAGCAGAACTTGGCCAGCTCAACAAGTATCTCAAGCGTTTCTTGCCAGGTACTTGAGTTTCCAGCAGAGATGCTGCAGTTTCTTCCAAAAATGTTGTCTTCTTAAACAAACTGGACAGATTGTTGTGGAGATGCTAAGAGAATGTCAATCTGCTAAATGTCAGAAGGATTTTGACTAAACTAGGAAGAAAAATGGTCAGGAATTGCAGCTATATAATTAGTAACAAATCTTTAATTCTACATGTTTGGATAGCAAGGCTGATTTAGAATCAATTGCTGAAGTGGAGCAGCCAAGAGGACAGATTCAGATCTTCTCTGTATCAGTGGAAATGCAGAGCAGCTCCACTGAAGCCAAAAAAAGTATATAATACTGCAACAGTTCCATCCGCACAGCCTGGTAAAGGTAATTTAATGAAAACATTGCCTTATTTTTTTTTTCCTTAATCATCTTTTTACCTATTCATGAAATGCACCCAAGCCCAGGAAGACTGAAGCTCTTCAAAGGCAGGGGCTGAGCCAGGAACAAGTCCCAGAGTGGCCAAATTTCAATTCAACTGTTTGTTTCATCATCTGAAAGGCCACAGACTCCTTTCCTTCTTGTGGTCTCTTTCTGTAAGCAGAAGTTTCACTGAGGAAAGATACGAAGAGAGAAAAATCCTGGGCAGCTTGTTCCTGCTTATGTGACTGATCCATGGAGTTGGGCTTCCATGGCAGACACCAGACTTCCAGCAGACTGTTAGGACACTTAAGAAAGAAGCTCTTTTGAAATGCCTAAGTTTCTTTTAACTCAGAAAAGAGCAAGAAAATCACAGTCTCTATCTGAAAACTCTTTTGTGAAGTGACACATCTTATATTTTACACATTATTCATACAATCTGTAGAAGACAGTTAGTAGTTGACCGACACTAAGATGTTGAACACCTTCCAGCCTAGAAATGCTTGCAGTGTGCCAGCTCTACGTAAATTGAATATTGAGTTACAAGGACTAAGCGAGGCTGCTGCGTGTCACCACGGAAGGGATGCTGAGTTTTATTGGACAATGGACAAACTATTATCTTCTCCCCCCCCAGGAAGCTGTTGCCACCAGCAACTTGAGGCACTGCCATCACCATCTGTAACAAAGAAAGCAAGGCCAGAAATTTTTGTCTCCTTTCTCATGTCAGGAAGCATGTTTTTGCAACAGATGAGCAAGAGTGGTGAAGAAATGAAAAATAATTCAGAAAACATGGAAATAAAGCTAATACCAGTTGCTTCGGATACACAAAAAATGTATTACAGAAACACACCACATACAGTCTTGTATCCTCTTGATACAATCTCCTCTTGATGACTTTAACATGGTAGACTTGGATGAGTCAGCGGGAGATTTGCCCAAGTAAAAACCTCAGGACTGCACCCTCCAAAATTATCTTCACCAAAATCCAGAGAACTTAACAGCCTTAATGTGTCCCCACAATACATTTTGTGTCATTCCAAAGATTAATTTTGGCTTACCAAAATTCTTTGGCTAGTTAAAGCAAGGACAAAAATAGTGATGTCCACCAAACTGAAACGAAAACAACAATCTCAAAGCCATTTGTCTTCACAGTAATTTCAGAGTTATGCTAAAAATACGAAGGTGGCATATGGCATTCATAGTGGGTCTCATCACTCTCTGTAGCACCAAATAAGAGGGAGGCAAGCGCAAAGTACAGATTTTGGTGGCTGAGTGCAATGCAAAGAGATGTGGGAGGGAAGAAGCTACTGAAGGGCACTGAGAAGGAAAGCAATGGGATGGGGCTTGGGTTTTCACTTCTGATGAGGGTATTTTTTATCAAGCATGGAATGGTGTATTAATGGACAATAACACTTCTTAAAGGACCACTGCTGGCTTGTACAAGGAATACCACCTAAGGCAAGCGGGAGAAATGTCAAAGTCTCCATGTCCTTGTGTCAGACATTGGAGCAGCATTGGAGTCCCTTCCAGGGGGAAATATTTTGTCCAAGGTCACGTAGAAAGTCTAGGACATAGCAGGGAAATTACAGCAGGTGTCAGACCACCATTCCACCTCCTGGTCACTCTCATTCACCATCCTAGTCACAATCCAACCACGAGGAAAAACCTTCCTCTGCAACTGCACAGGCCAGACACATCAGTGAAAGGAGTGGCTTTCCCTGGAGAAAGGCAGAGGGAGCTCCAAGATACTCCTTATGCCAACTCACCTCACACCATTAAGCTTTTCCCATGCTATCCCATTCCTCCCTCACCCCACAGTCATCCCTTTTTATTTTGGCCAAATATTTTCCCACCCTCTTAGATGACTGCTAGAAAGAGCGTTTCTGTAACACCTGCAGACTCCGAGGCCCTAAAGCCCCCCAGACTGCTGAGCTGCACCCAGCCAAGGCTCTGGCAGTACCCTGGTGCTGGCTGTCCCCAGGACTCTGCCCCACACCTGGCAGCGAGGCTGTTTTTGCAGCAGCTTCTCAGCAGCAGCACAGAGATTCCTCAGAGCGAAGCAGCGACAGAAGCTGGGCCACCTGGCCCAGAGCTGTGCCTAATGTCACAAAGGGGATTTTGCCCAGGCTGTCCTTAAGAGGATTAGGGAATCATCTACTTGCACAAAACAACAGTCACATCTGCTGCTGCAGCGCAAGTTGTTCTTATCTGCTCTCACAAAGCTCGTTTCTGCTCTGGCCTGAAAACGTCTCCTGTTACAGGATCCTGCCATGTAATGCAGACACTTGTGAAGAACTGGGGGTTGGATACAGGTGGAGGGTGAGCACCAGGCCAGGTGTATTCAGAGCTCATCCCTCCCACGATACTAAGCAGCATCACACAGAGCAAATAAACAAATAGGCCTGGTTTCCAGAGGCTGGATATCACTGAACAGTCAAACTCCTGAGGCTTCAGAGGGGGGTTAGGAGGACTGTGGTGTGTTCAAAAATAGTGAAAATGTAACCGATTATTTAGCAGTTTAAATGAGTCAAACATTAAAGCTCAGCTCACAAGGGATATTCCCAATATACTTCCTGTATCAGAGACAGAAAAATCTTCATTGTGTCAGATGTGTAGATGTATAAAATAGCACCAAACTGGTGCATCTAAAAGGAACAGGAAAGGAAAGCAAATTCCTTAAGGCAAGACCTAAAACCTGCCTACTTTTCTTAGCTTTTTGAACTCTAAGACACATGCAGACCAGCCACCTTGATTTTTCCTCCTTTCCATTGGCAAGAGATAAGATTATCAAGGTGCCTATAAATTGCTTTTTTTGATTTTACAAATAGGGGCGGTTTTTTTCACTTCTTACATTTTATAACTAGACTTGTAATTTAGATTTCAGGTATGGCTTCCTAAAAGAAATCCAGGATTGCCCATTTGACCCCTAAGCAAATCAACCCTAATCCTATAATATAACACTCTTCCACAGGATTGAGCACCCTTTCACTCCCAAGGTGGTCCTACCAGGTTAAACCAGGGTTTAACCATAGTACTCTTGCTCATCCCACTGGTGCCACTGCTGTTGCATGGATCAGTGATGGACTTCCTTTGCCAGGACTCAGCCCGGGATCATCAGTACAGCAATCCTGGATGCACAGAGCACATGGGGATAGATGTGTGGAAGCAGGGACAGAGTGAGCTGCAGCATGAATAGGGCACAAAGTGTAGTGAGGAGCTGGACCCGGGGTGTGTGGTCTGCCTTAACAAAACCTCTTGTTAAACAGATTTCCTTTGCAGTAACAAGTCCTAGTGCTCACTTACCCTTCCACCTCCAGGAGTTTTTTCCAAAATATTTGACTAAAATATTCCACTGAAGTTGATTGCCCCTTCCCTGCTGCTGAAGGATTGGGGATTGCTCTGCCCTTTTTCACAGCCTTCTCCAACAAAGACTTCACCTCCCTAAAGGAAATTAATCCGCGTCTTTCTACAGTTTTCTCATCAGAAACAGCTCCCTCTGCCTCATGGTTCTTGTTCATCTCCTTTGGACTCTGTCAAGTGTTTCCACGCCTTTCTCAAAGCATGCTGACCAAAACTGGATATATTATCCCAGTTCAGCCCCCATCACTGAGGGGAATTCCTCGCCCAGTCCAGCTGTGGGGCTTCTGCCAGTTCCCCTGAGCATAAAATTTCATTCTTTTGCAACAGAATTACATAATTTCTCATGAGTTTGTCTCCCAGACCCCCACTGCACTAATGTTTATCTGCACCCCTGAATTCTTCTGTCCAAAACCAGCATTGTTCTGTTGTCTCCATTGAGTCACACCTGACAATTCCAAATTACTTCTTAAACTTTACCTTTAAGATTGTTTTGAGATTCCAGTAGGTAAAGTGCTTCAAGTCTGGTGTGCTGGTACAACGGATAGTGCACTTACCTTTCTGCAGATTTCACTCAAATGGAGTGACTCCCTTCAAACAATTGTATGAATTTAAGCCTGCCTCAGATACGAAGCTACTAGAAAAACTACACACAGGCGTTTTTCAGATAATCTTGATACAGTTGTTAGTTATATATTTTTTTAAAATATCTTTCCAAAAAAATCACTTCATTGAAGTCTCCAGCAGTCATACATCATATCTTTGTTTCAGAGCTCAGCTGCTCAGGGCAAGATCAATACCATAGGCAGAGGACTCCTGCAGGTACTTGATCGATTGAGAGATTTTTCTCTGTCCAGTTCATTGTTTTGTAAAGGATTTATTTCACCTCAAATAAGAACAAATATTCCTTTAACATCACTCTTGACACCAGTTCTAAAGGCTGCTCTCAGCTGCCTTCCTGGAGAGCCACTAATGAAAAAGTAGCAACCTCTTGGATCGAAGGGAGTCCAGGCTCTCAGCAAAGTTTCATAAAGGAATTAGGAATTGCTCTGCTAGGTCAAGTCATTGATCCAGTTAAAGGATTGAAGACAGACATGGACACATAACTGGTTACTTAACTAATTACCCCCCAGCAAGCGAGCCACACTAATTGGTGATGTCCAAGCTCTCAGTCTGCTGAAACGTGCAGTAAAACTATAGCTTCTCTCATCATGGAGGCGAATCTACTCCTGAGGGAAGGTTTGTGAGCAATACTCATTTCAGAAGCATCACCACACCAAGGGCCTGCCCTAAGTGGCATCTTATTTATCACACAAAGGATAATCAATACAGAGAGATCGTGACAAGTAGGCTGCTTCACCAAATAAATATTTTAAGACTCTCCAGGAGAAGATGCAGAACATAAAGGAGCTCACTGGCTACTTCTGCACTGCCCTGATGCTGTAAGACCAGCACTATGCTCTTTGCACTCCTGGTACAGCAGCAAGGAAAACACCAGCCGAGTGCTTGGCTCCTCACACCCACAGTGAGGATCTTGGATGCTGTCAGCTTGAGAAGCCCTGTGGGGAGAAGACAGAGCAAATACTTCTGCAGGACAGTAAGGACAACAAGGAGTGTCCCACTGGGGCTGGGCGCCTGGCTTGCAGCTGCTTGGGGAACACGGAGCCATAGCAGTGAGGGCCTGACCCAGCAATGCCATCAGTGATCAGCTCCTGTCCACATCTCCTCAGACCCAAGTGTTTAATTGAAGCTAAGCTGTAATTTGAGTGTCCACCTGAAGTCTCCAGTAAGGGGAGAAATGCCACACCAGATCTCATCTCCACACAGGAAGAGGAATTAAAGAATAAAAATAGTAGCAGCCAGGTGCTCCAGTTCCTCAACTTGATTGAATTTGGCATGTGAAATATAGTAAGTTCAAAACAGTAATTACAGAATAATATGTATGAGAAAAAGGCCTAACTCACAAAAAGGAAAGCAATTACAAGCAAAATTATCTGGGAAAGAGAATTAATGGAAAAATATGAGTGATGATGGATATATTTTACCAGACGTCAGAAAAGTGACAATTGCAGAAAAAAATTTTCTCAAAAGGAGACTTGTTTCATAAAATAAATGAAATCTTCTAAAATTCAAAATTATATGAAAAGTGGGTGAAGAGAATTTGATAGAATTATTAAATAATTTAATAGGAATTGTTTTAAAAGCTGATTGAGAGCAGTGCACATTCCATCAGTCAAGTCCATTAACAGATATAAGTAGCTGAGCTAACAGGAAGAGACCAGCAGCCATGAGGATATTCAGGATAATTCCAGTAATTACACTCTGTGGGGCAGATGACTCTGTGTTTGGGAGGAAGTTACTCAAGGTATCCATAGGATCACTTGATGGACAGATGCACATCCAGTCACATCACCCAAAGAGAGACACAGCACACTAAGTGAAATGAGAGAACACACTAATTAGGAAATGCAATCACTAGGAAGACTTAATAAATAAACAAGAGGCACTGGGAAGGCTGGCAGAAGACAGCAGAGGGCGAGCAGACTTTGAGGATACAAACTTGGTACATTCTGAAGGAAATGCCCCTGATAAATTATTCCGTGGGAAAAGGAAAACTGTTCATTTGAAAAATACTAACAAGCACTAATGAAAAATAAATTTGATACAGGTGGAAAGAGGTCAGTATGAAAAACTGAGTCATTGCAGAGTATCGTTGGCAAGGACCAGGGAAGGAGAACATCTCAGAGGAACAGGGATCATTGCTGGGTTACAAGGGCAGCCGAATGTAGCAGGCAGCACGACCTGGGGACAGCAGACAGCCAGCATCCCGCCATCCTTCCCTGCAGCACTCTGCATTTATTTTCCTTAGAGATTATTCACACAGCCTTCAAGGCTTTTAAGATTCATGAGACTATCCAGAACTGGCATCAAATTTCCTGGGTTTTTTGCAAGCTTGCTACAGCTGGTCAGGAGTCTGTGATAACCCTGCACCCACACTGCCCGTGGATGCAGCACATACCCAGGGGGAAGAGGGTATCCCTGCACTTGCAATTCACACTTAGACTCTGCATTCCCTGTACCCACAGCACAATGGTTTCTTCACATCAATCCAGCAGCTAGACAGGTGCCCAAAAAAGCATGTTTCATCTTCTTTTACCTTCTTCCCTTTCCTTCCTGACTGTTTCATGGATAAATGAGAGCATTGAAGAATACCTTAACAACCACAAAACTGTTTATCAGCACCACCATGGAGCACACACAGCCCATCCTGCATTTCAGTGTGTGCTCTTCTCCTGACACTCAACAAGCTCATTAGGTAAATGCAGAACAGGAGTATCCATAATAATTTTTCTTCTGCTTTATGAATCTCAACCAGTTTAAATACAATTGTAGTGAATTGGATTATTATTCTTCTGTTTATATTATGCTGGTCTGTCCCAGCATAGAAATCAAATAATTAATGATAAAACAAAATAAGTCTGTCCTAGCTAGCAAATAAACACCTTCTGAGTGCTGGTCAAAAATACAGCAGTTGTGCACCTAAAACACATGTCCCTGCCCGCTAAATGTGCTGTGCTTGTGTTCCTATTCCCATTCAGCAAAGCACCACGGGGTCAGAGCCCCTGACAGTCAGGTCTCCAGTCAGCCTCCCCTTGGCTGTCCAACTTCAGTACCTGCAACATTTCAGATTTCTGGTCAGAGTGAACCATGTCTTTCACTTGCATTCTCAAAATCTGTGTGCTGCAGCCCAATTTCAATCCTGTTTATGCAAATTGGGATTACTCCACAGAAGTCAGTGGCATTCTAGGCAGGCACCCACTTTCCAAGGAGGTTTCAAGGAATGGAGGCAGCCCAGGAGGCTGCCACTGCCTCACGGACGGGCTTAGACACAGCAGCACCATGGAAGTGATGCTCCAGGACACAACAAGAGAGGAAAAGCAGGCAGTGTGGTGGGCCACAGGTAAGGTGCAGAGCAGTTCCCAAGTGATACCTACTTCAGTGAGCAGCAGCAGCAGCAGTGACATCACTCCCCTGCAGCACACAGCACTGCACTGAGCTGATGTCTGATGTTGGGAGCTTCAGGGAGAATCTGCTCCAGCTCTGCTCTGACCTCTGCAGCCTCCCCATCAGCCCCATTTGCTCCAATGAGTTGACAAGACTCCTTACAGCAGCACAGCACTAAACTCAACAGCTCCAAGTCTTCAGCAGTTGGAGTTTGAATAAAGAAAATGTCAGAATGCCCAGCTCTGCACTGGAGGCGGGATTTGTATGTCTGTGGGGATCTCATCAATAGAAAGGGATAGAGCACGGTTTTGTGGAAATTTATCAAGTGTTTCTACAACTGAGGAAGCACTTGAGAGAGAGGACAAGCAGTACTACATGTTTTTTATGTATGTGCAATTTGCTTTCGTGCACAAACTAATGGAGAGAACAAAGATGCAGAGCACAACAGGTATGATGGAGCCTGAAGTGGGCAGCATCAAATATTTGGGAGGGTACCTTCTGGACTGAGAGGCAAGAAGTCTGCCTGTGAGCTTGACCTGCATGAGACACTGGTGTACAGACTGTGTCTTCTAGTAAATAGCAGGAAGCCAGGTACATGGGTATCTGCAAGATGTTCAAATTCCTAACAGCAGACTCAGAGCTTTATGTGAAACTGAAAAGCCTTCGGTTGCTGAGGGTGGGAAGGAAGTGGTTCTTTTTGTGAGGCTTCACCAGTCTCATGACAGTGTCACAGTCACAGTGTTTCAAAGAGATCTTCTTGCTTTCGGCAGAGGATATAAAAACCCAAAGATGCTTGAGCAGCATAGATCCTTCAGCTTTCCTGTAGGAAAGATGATGACAGCAAGGAAGCTGCACAGTCTGTGTGCCATGCACCTGGGGCATGCTGCATACCCTACCCACGGTGCTGCTGCTGGGCACCACTGCACAAGGGGTGCTGCACTTGGGAGGAACACAAAGTGAAACAATTTTGAAAATTTGTGAAATCTACTGAGGCTTCTAATGAAAGAAGATTTGGAAATCTGTTAAACACTGATAAAAATGATGAAGTAGTTCATAATACCTTATTAACTCCTGCAAAAAAAACTAAAAAGGCTTATTGCTGTACTGGAAATAAGGGGGAAAAAAGCTTGTACAAGCACTGCAATAGCCAGTGTTACAGATAACAGCACCCAAAGTCACCCAACTGCAGGGTTTACAACAAAAACATGTCCTGAAGGATAGCATCAACTGTGCTTGCTAGAATCACAAAATCTGTCAACTAAAACCATCCTATGAAAAACAAGAAATAAAAGCATTATTCAGGCCAAGCTGGAATCATTTACTGTTTATGCAATATAGCTTCCCATTTGCACTGGGCTACCAAAGTGGCTGTCCAGCCACAGCCCTACAGTTCACATGGCAGCTACGTCAACTCCTTCCCTTCACTCAGGGCTGGGTTGCAAAACCTTTGCCCATTGTGTTTATGTGTCTGGCAGCTTGTGCACAGACACGAAACACACCATCTGATGAGCTGTACAGAATCTGTCCCTCACTGTTATATGCTCAATTCTTGATAACAACACAGCTCCCAGAAAGCAACACCACGATGCACCCTCCCCAGCGGACACAGTAACATTTTGGAGGACCAGGAGCCTTAAGAGGACTCTGATGGAAGAAGGCTGGAAATTGTGTTAAAAGCTTTTAACCTTTCACACCACATACTGAAGACCCATGCTACAGAAACTATTCTCTGACTGGGGAATGCTCATGCCCTTCACGACTCCACCAATGCCATTTAAAATAGAGCCAACATCCTCAAAAGGTGTTTATGATCTATCTAGTCACTAATCACACAGCCTCTTCATGGGAAGAGCAGAAGATCACGGCCAGAAATACATTTTAGTCTCCTGGACCCAAATGGGGCACTTGCTCCTGAGGACCTGGATCCAGCAGAGCAGGGAACACGCCTGACGTGCTCCATCAAACACGAGACTAGTCTTCTGCAACTGAGATCTTGCACACCAAATAAGATGGAGGTTACAGACAGTAACATGCAAAGCTGCACCCCAACTCAAGCAGCTGTGAAACACTATCGGATTCAGCTCAGATTTGCCTCCTGAAGGCCCCAGGGCTCCTAGGAGATAAGGCTTCTCACAGAAGGGTAATGCTGGAGAGCTCAGCACTGCACAGCCACACACTGATAACCCCCTGAGCATCACAGATACAGCAGATATCACACTAAAGATCACGCTCTGGGAACGTATCCTTGCTCATTGCTGGCTGTTTTCTAGTCAGAGTTGCTTTTCTGAAGTCACTTTTACATACCAAAACATTTTTTGTGTATGATTCAGAAACATGCTATAGTAATAGAGGGGAGACAGGGAGTCTGCCCAGCTTCGTTCAGTTTTATCTCTACCAGCTGCTGTACAGAGCACAAGCAATTCAGGAATCATGGCAAAAACATTTTTCTAAACAGTCCTATGTCTATTGAGAGAAACGGAAGTTTATTACCATCAATGACTCACTCCCCGCTGAAGCTTTTTCCTGGACGAACTGCATTCTACACTATTATGTTCCAGTAACAATAAATTATTAATAGGCGAGGGAATTCATAGTTCGCCTCACAAAAATGTAATCAAAAGCAAGGAAAATATGGAATATACTATAGAGATTAAGTTAAATATTTCATTTCTCCCCCTCTGATGTGCAAGAATTATAGCCCTTCATAATAAATTTCAGTCATAGTTTGTCAGAGGATATGCACGAACACATAGTATTGAAAAGGAACTGTGTTTATAACAAATGTAGCTTAAAAAAACATTTTTTCCTCTGTCAGTTCCTGTAGTAAGTGCAGAAAACTTGCTTTCCCCAACACAGCCAAAAAGTGAGATCTTGGGATACCTGGGATCAGTTCCTGACCCTACTAACCCTCCTCTATGATCCCTGACAAATCATTTCACCTCCCTCTGCCTATCCTCCAGGCTGTGAATTAGGAACAACACTTTTCACCTCAGCAGAAAGATGTGAAAATAGCCTCTGTTAATAATTTTCAAGGCCACATTTAGGAATAAGGGAGGCAGGAAATGTGATCTTAAACCCAACAGCACCAATTAGTTAGGTGATTGCTACATGGAATAAGGAGCTGACACCACCTTGGTGTTAAAAACCATTGTTCACTCTCCTGGTTCTCTGCCCTTGGCTGTCTTTGGATTTGAAGCTGTACATAGAAGATTTCCACACCATCACGCTCAAAGCTTTTGAGGTTTTTTTCAACTATACAGCAATGGGGGAAGTTCTGGAGATTATCTTCCAATTTTTAAAAATAAAACCTACTTGAACACCTGGCTCATACTCAAAACTATAGAGTTTCATACTACACTAGCAAGGAATAGAAGAAAAAAAAAAAAAAAGGAAAGTAAAGCCTTTAAATCTCAAAAGATACTTTGAGCTTCATGTCAATCTACATCCGAGTCTACCAAAACAAGGCTTCACCCAAAAACTGACTAATTCCTAAACTCTTAACAGCACTTTGTCTCTTCCATCTATGTTTATCCATCTTACAATCCATTGTGATTCTGTGATTCCGTGATTCCTACCAGCATTGGAACACCGACATACTTGTGAGTGTGTGTGCACCCTCCAACTCTTGTGGAAGCAGTCCCTGTTTCACAGGATCAGCCCTGAGGGCATCAGCCCTGCAGCCTGTGGCCACCACAGGGGAAAGGCCCCTCAGTCCATGCAGGAAGTGATCCATCTATTCCCTGCCACTGAGGTATGACAGACACGGAGCCTATTTACAGGAGCGATCAAGATTCAATAAAGCGACTTCAAAATACGCCAGATGTCAGCTCTTTGTTTACAGAGACAGCAATGCAATTTGAAGGCATCTGTAACTATTGCTCACTCTAAAAGTGGGAATTTTAAAGGAAAAGGTGGGTGGAAAGGGAGAATAAACTCTTGCGGTTCTGACTGTCAGTTAAGACCGAGAGCTAGTAATGAAAAGATTAGGAAAAAAGAGCAAATGTACAAAAGCTCATTCCACCCATCTGAGTAAGCAGGCAAAAGTAAAGGGCTTGGCTGCTCAAAAATGGTGTGGGATGATGTAGTATGAACAGGACTGAGGAGATCTTAGAAGCACCCCGCTGCCTCTGTCCCTGGAGCCAGGACAACTCCCACGTTGCTCCATCCTTCAAGCACAGAACATGAGCTAATTGCAGCAGCTCCTCCAAAACTTACTGATTTAACAAATGCTGAACAGACAGAGTGCTGAGTGCATCAGATGTGCTCTGGCTCTTCCAATTCCATCTTAATTCATCCTAGAAGAAATCCTGGAATGACTGTGTGGCTAAAACTCTGGACAGGCAGCTGCAGCACTCACAGGAATGTCTTGAGATCCTCTAGTGTAGTTCAAGGGCCAGGGAGTAGGTCCTTCTGGATCTTTTCCTGTCCCTGACATGTGAACTTCAATTCATTCTCTTGTAGCAGGTATAATTCAAATACACACTTAAATGTTTTGTTAAATAGGGGTGGATTGCTGAACTACAGAGATTTTATAAAACACCTTGAGCAGGAATACAAGTTATTATAATGACTTAATTTTAAAAAAAGCTGTGTGAAAAGGAAACATTTCTTCATGGCAATGCAGATTTCCATTGTCTTAAAATCATCATTAGGATGTGAAAACAGTCTGTGAAACATTCGAGATGGCATGGAAATAATTTAGACAGTGCTTAAAACACCATTTATGGAAATTTGGTTAGAAGACTAAAAAATGATAAATATCTACCTATAGAAGCAAATTTACCTTCCAAAGTCATGAGCAAATTTATTAGACAGCTGTATTAAAACCAAGTTTATTTATACTGAACAAAAATCTTGGGAGGAAACAGAATTTGCCTGGGACGTGAACTAATCATTCATGCTTTACTGAACAATAAAAAAAAACCAGACTCTTTCCGTGATGAATGCACATTCAAGTACTATCATATTCTAAATGTGCTTAGTATGTGCCATAGAACAAGTGTGCAATGGATTTCCAACAAATTAAATTATTTTAACAGGTGAAGACATGGAAGGAAGGAAGAAAGAGCACTCTCACCAGCAGCAGCTGACCAAAAGGAGGCTCTTGTACCACCAATGAATGGAGAAAGACAGCATTAAATGCGGGTGTAAATTAATAGACCAGCATAAGGGCCAACAGTTTAACTTAAAAGTCATATACAAATGAAAGGCACTTTATTTTCTTTCTGCTATTGTCGAAGGTAGGTTGTACCCAGACCTCAAACATGGAGAATATGTCACAGTTTGAGCGGAGCCCAGCTCACAAACACTAATTCCCAGCACACCTTCAGGAGGAGCTCAGAGAGGTCATTTCTCCTTTTGCCAAGGAAGAAGGGGTGTCATTTCAGGCCACAGAAAGCTGTACATTTGAAAGACTTACAAGTTCGTGAAATTAGCAAATTACTGGAAATCTGAAGCCTATAGAAAAAGAGAGCTCACTAAGGACAATCCAACATGCAACAGGGCCATTCCAGGCTCCTTTCTGCAGGATCAAAGTCCCCCTGAGCAGCAGGGTGAGAACAGCTGTGGGGAGGAGGAGGAGGAAGGAGGGCAGCAACAGGGAGGTGCTGAGCAGATCCAGAGACATCCAGCCACCGCTCCAGCCTGTTCACAGCCATGCCACAAGGATCCTATTAGGGTGGCACCTGCCCACAAGCACCTGACTGCCAAGGGACAGCAGCTCTTCCTGGAAGAGTTTGTAGGATAGTATTATGCCCTACAGAAGAAAAGCAGAAAGTCATAGCCATGGGAGTTCTATGAAAAAGTTTGGCTCAAAATTTTATTTTCTTCTGCATTTCACCCTTCCAGACCCCATTCACATCACAACCTGTTCCTACAAACTGGGTGCAAGTAACAGGCAGAGCTTGGGACAAAATCTGGCTCGCTGTGTTTCCTCAAACGTGTCCATTGCCCCCACAGTTCCCCCAAAACAGCCCTGTGATCCATCACAAGATTATCCCGACCCCCCGAGCCCCACCGGGGTGGGGGTGTCCCACAGCTGCCACATTACACCAGTGGCTGTTATTCCAAATAAGGGAACTTGTAGCAAACTCCCCTCAAGCTGCCTTGTTCTGGCTGGTTTATGTTAGGGAGACAAGACTAAACAGACCTTCATATTTTCAGAATTAACCACTAAAAATGAAAAATTGATTGTTTGTTTCCAGAGTGCAGATGAAGGGGAGTCCTGCAGCCAGCGGCCTCTTTTGGAAACCGCACCACAGCGAATGCAGCACCGGGTTATCTCTTTTCTCTTAAGAGTCTTTGGGATGGATTCAGTGAGGAGTAAACACGTGTGAGCTGCAAGTCACATTTTGGTGCAACCACACCGTCTCACTCCAGTTTCTCCCAGCGTGAACCAGGCTCAGTGTGTGGCCCCACAGCAGTTTTTCTGTTGTATTTCCCCATTATTTTTGCCAGGGTGACAGTCAAGTTGTTATTTTTTAAAAATTGATCTATTGAATGTCAGATTAAGGGAAGTTTCACTGCTTTACAGCAAACTTGCACCACATAGACTCTTTTAACTGCTGTCATGAATGTAAATCAGTGATGGTTGTTTCATTTCCCTCTTGCTATTTAAGTGGTTTCAGTTGTCTTTCTAACTATCAGGACTGCTATTTAGTGCTGCAAGGCTTGAATTAAGTACTTTTAGGCTGCACTCCTTGAACAGATGCATTCTTACTCTATCTGACCACTATTCCACATGGAAGCTGTATGACCACTTTTTGTGCAACACTGAGCTCATCCTAATATTACCATGTCTCAGTAGAGCTTATTTACTCAGGTTCAACCTAGGCAAACTGAATTCACCTCTGCCTGCCACACAGACATATGCTCACATCCCAGCTGGCAGGATCTGGGTATCACCAACTTAACCCTTGCTTTGCTTTCCCCCCTCTCTGCACAGCCACAGGCTGTTTATTCAAACATGATAAACATGATAAGCTTCAATGTGGCAAAGAAATATGGAAAACAAAGACAAACACTGCCCGGGATGTGACATTTATTCAGCAACAGAATTTCAATAGAGTGCTTGCCGCTAAACAAAGAGGAAAAGAGGCAGAAGAGAAACAAGTAAAGGGCCTACAAGTCAACAAGGGCACAAACCCCATCATTCACCAACACTTAGAGGTAACCCATCCTGAGCTCCTCTTGCATAAATCAAGACTAAGTTCCACCAATTCCATTAATACATTAAATGACCCATAATTAAGCTATTGAGAAGCCTTTTTCTTCCCAAAACCCAGTGCAGTGGGCTGTCAGCTCCCCACCCCCCAGTGGGAAGCACTGGGCCTGCTGCAGGCAGAGAAGCAAGGAGGCATGCCAGATAAGGATCCATTCCACTGTAACTGCTATGCAAGGAGCACGACCTGGGTTACTGCTGGCTCCCTGGAGACCCAGACAGAAGTCACCGCATCAGTAGAAAACAATTAAAAGTAGTCTGGAGGAGCACTGAGTAGCAGCACCAAGCTGCAGGCAGGAGAGGCAGCAAGAGAGCTTGGAAAAGACTACACTCCTTATCAGCCTCCTTCCACATCCGTAAGTCCAGCCATGTTTTCAAAGCACACATCAGGACACCCCATTTCTGGTTGTGTTTATTTGAACTGCATGTATAAATACCTTATTAGAGAAAGAAATGGCCTTTTTCATCATAAATTGCCTCTTCTTTATCCCCAAGCCCATGGCACAGGCACACGGCGATGCGGAGGGCGCACGCACGGCTCTGAGCACAGCTACTCAACTGGCAGCAAACCAGGCCTCTGTGCTGCCAAATTAAAAGCAGAAATGCAGATGGGAAAGGTGCCTTTCCTCCCTCTGGCCAAACAGCCACCTGGCACAGGAGGGGTCAGACTGATAAAGAACGTGAATGCAAGAAACCCATTTAAAGCTCAACCCAGCTCTTCCCAGGAGACATCCCACGCAGCTCTGGCTGTGCACAGATACATGCACCCACAAATTCCTCCCCTTTTTATTCAGTGCTCCTTATCTGGTCAGGAATTGAGAAAACTATTAAAAAACATCAATTTGCTGTTCTTAGCGCTTAGCTTCAAGAGAGACAACCAATAAGAAAACACAGGTTTGAAAGGAGACAGCAGCAAGTACATGAGCACAAGGCAGGGACTGGGATTTTCCATCTGTCTCTGCCAGGAACTCACTTTCTCCTCTGGATTATGCTTGCACGAGGCAGGATCTAATCTAAATGGAGAAATTTGTGTAGATTGGTGCTTGCTTTTACCAGAATTACATTTTAAAGGCCAGATGCTGCTCTATGCTGCAAGTCTAAAGCAGCACTACCAAGGGACAGCACAACTTCCAGTTTACATCTGTGTCTCTCACAGAACCTGGTTCAATAAGTATTGGGACCTCAAATCCAAAACACGGTTACAGGTAAAAAACAGCATGATGGGGCTTTTTGCTGCTGCATAATCTCCATTAAGTACATCAATAGCGACTTCTGGTAACACTATGCTGACTCAGTCCTTTCAAGTGCAAAGTTCTGGGACATCTGAACTCAAGCAAAACTTGATTATAATATAGGTATAAGGTCTCTTAAACCATAGAGTGAATGTCAGGATAATTTCATAGAATCATTAAGGTTAGAAAAAACCTCTGTGGTCATATCATCTGACACTTCCAGTGATGGCAATTCCGCCACTTCCCTGGTCAGCCTGTTCCAATGCTGGACCACCCTTTGAGAGAAGAAATTCTTTCTGGTGTCCAGTCTACACCTGCTCAATCAAATTTTGTATTTTTCAGCTCAGATGGTGAAAGTGCAATACTTGAAGATACGCTCACTGCATCTATGAGTAATTTTAGAATAGCCCTCAGCGAACACCTCCATACTTCCATCTGTGAGCCATTTCACACTGGGGAGGCAAAACTCCATCTTCTTCACTTTACAAGCACAAGCAGTTCTCATTAATTCAAGGCAAACTCACAAGGAATACAAGGCGGAAGAAGCTGAGTGCCTACACACACAGAGACAGATATGTGGGTATCGGTGTGTGTATGCACGCTGCCAAAGCCTGACAGATCCTGCTGTGACCACTTCTCCTAATTTACTATTACTTCCAACCCCCTCAGTTTTACAAACCATTGTTTAATCAGAGAAGCACTTTGAGGGAGTTTTAGTTCCGCAACAATGCCTCAAAAAAAAAAAAAAAATTACAAAACTGTTACACCCAAGCTGGGGGAAAAATGTGTATGGACTAAAATTATCTCTGGAGCTCTCACAGAGCCTTTTAGTAGGCAATAAAGTTGCGGCTTTAGGAACAGGTTGTTAAGATGAGGATAAACACTCTCACACCACGGATGAGCCAAACAAGCTCTGTGCTTTGGGGCAGCTGTAAATCCCAGCCGGACAGAAGGCACCGGCCATCCGGGTGTGCGCAGCAACAGTGACAGCTGGCGGACACGGGAGGAAGGCCCCGCACATCCTCCTCCTCCTCCTCTTAGGCTGAGTCACGACCCACGAGCCTTTGAGAGACGAGTCAGAGTCAGGTGGTTTCATGCTTAGGCACCACCAACCAGGCATTTGAGAGAGATACCAGCGTGGCCAGGGTATGATTTCCCACCTTTGCTCATCCTCCCCTCCTGCTGCTCTTGCCTGCGTTTGCCCAATCTTTGTTCTGTGGGGGAGAAAGGGGCTGCGGAAAGCACAAAGTCTGGCTCTTTGTACATTTTAAGTTACTAGCAAATGTCTCATATTATAAAGGAAAAACTGCGTAAAAAGCGGTGGAGAGGGACGCCCAAGCTCACGCCAAGAAAGCCACCAGCAGCGTGGAACAGAAGTCCTGAGGTTTGGAAAAGTCACAAGATAAGAAGTACCTCTGGCTGCAGTCAGTCAAGGGACCAGCAGGACCACAGTGCCAGGAGGGGTGGCAGCCACTCACCCCCAGATGCTGAAGAGTCTGAAACCTGCTTCTTATTCTTCTTTTGGGGAGAAAATAGTTTTTTAAAATTGTCCATTATTTTCTCTCTCACACCAAGCAGGGAACAGACTGTACTTTTTGCTTCTGATTCGCAAATATTAAATCCCGTCTTCCCACTATTGGTGACTCATGAAAGTGACTCATTCACCTCTAGATAGTTTTATTTCCTACACATTTAAAATACAAAGGAAAACAAAAACATATTGGCCTCTTGGGGGGAAAAAAATAGCCTTTTCTCCTACTCATCAGCTTTTGCTTATAACACAGATTAAAGGAGAGTTCATCTCAGACCCCAGACACTAAATCGCTCCTCTGGGTGGTCTACAAAGCCAGCAAAGTGATAGCACAGGAGGACTCCTGCCCCGGCTGTAACCGCATTACTCTCCCCACTAGAGGCTGCTGAAGCAAAAGCAACCTGGCAGCTCTGCCCCATGCAGGTGGCCACGGGCTTCCCAGCCCACCTGCAAGCAAGGCCAGAGCCCTAGAAAGAAAATTAGAAAAATGGTGGAAAAGAAAGATTACTTTGCAGGTTGGTTTTTGGGGTTTTTATAATGCTGAGAGGCTCTGCAGTGAGTCACCGATTCACAGGGGCTGTACTTAACCAGGCAGTGGGGTGACAGAGCGTGGGGAAAGAGGGCACTGACACCATCATGCACATACAGCTGTGTGGGATGACAAGGGGAAAAGATCATGGTGCCGTTCCTCAGGTGTTTTCTGCCACACAAAACACTTACCTTGCCCCACTGACATGAAGGGCAGAGAAAGGGCTTCAAGCTGAAAGCACTGAAATCAAAGCAAGATGTCTGGACAAGAGAAAAGGGAGCAACATTAAACCTCTGTGAAGATCCCAAGAGGAGCAACATTAAACCCCTGTGAAGATCCTCAGGGATCAAGAGCTGAAGACTTGGAGGGTGTATTTCATTGAATCACTGCATGCACAACCTTGTCAAGCCAAAATTTGTGCCTTCATCCTCCTCTCCAGAGTCAGACATCCAGCTCTCCTTAATGTACAACCTTTGTGCAAAGTGAGAAAAGGAATTCTTTTTTCTTTTTGAGAGGATGCTACCGTTGAATAATTATCATTGCTCATTAGGTTAACAAAGAGTTAAAAAGCAGAGAAATTACCCTGTCTGCAGAAGAGGTAAAGTGACTGATTCTTATGCTTAAGAGAATCAAAGGAGAACCTGTAGGTAAAGATAGCTGTGAATTCACCACCTCTCAGTGTCCTTAGCAAAGCAATTCTTCAGGTCACACATCACTGAAAAGGAACAGGAGCCACAACCCCAGAAACAAAGCTCCAGCACAATTTCACAGTTCTCATTCAAGGGTCTCATTTCACTGCTAAGCAAAAAACCCAACACCCTCCAGGCTAACAGCAACCATTGCTATTTCCCAAACATAGGTTACACTTGGGGGTTTATTATTCCAATCCCCTTTTAAATTGTAGATCTTCCCTCCAGTCAAGCATCAGAATGCCAACTATCAACAAGCTTATGTTTACTAATACTCTTGCACTGTGATAAGCATTGAATGGATAAGTCTTTATGCAAAAAGGGAAGACGCATAAAGAGAAAAAAAAACCATGACGTTTTCCAACAGCACACGTCTCTAACTACTGACAGCTGGGGGGCAGGATAAATCTATTTTCCCACTGTATAGCAGCTACCACTTTCTTTGGTATCCTAGATTTAGAAACCCGTTTTTATCACCTGAGACTGTGTGATTTATTAGCAGAGATGGTACAGTTGGTATCCAACACTTGGCCAGTTGGCACCCCAGGAGAAAACTCAAGAGCTAGGTCCAAACTCAGAGGCTGAGCCTCGTCTCTGCTTACAAACTTGGCTGAAGTCCCAGCTGAAGAGACAATATAGCAGCAGGCATCAGCAGAGAAGCTCCAAGCAAACATAACACACAGGCACTGTCCACCAGAGAGCCATAGTGAGGCTCATCCTGCGCTGTCGTCTGAAAGCACAAATCTTATCACGGGGCTTGGGGGAAAAGAAAGAACATGCAATAATGAAACATCATTAAAATTAAGTGTGACCAGTTGCTTTCCTCCCTATGAGTTTGAGTAGTAAGTCTAAGATATTTGTGATTTCTGATTTAACGTAAGATGTGCATGATACAGAGCTGGTTACTACCTTTAATCTTCCAGGCTCCAAAAGAGCTGCCAGAGAGCATTATTTTTAATGCACTCTCACACAGGGATAGAGTTTCCAAGGAAGCTGCCAAATCTAGCAAAGGTTTGCACTTTTCCTTTCCAACACTTTCTTAGAAAGCTGGAAACAACATTACCTTACTTAAGTGGCCATTTTAATTAATTTAGTTTTGCTTTAAATACAACCACCAAAATGAAAGAAGAATGAAGCTGAATTTTTGGGCACTTAAAGCTGTCTTTTTAAACACAGAGCTCACCAAAGGCTTGACAGGCAAATCATTAAGATCTATAGGAGGCCATTTTAAAAAGGGTACACACTGTCCAAGGCAGAGCCTGTATATTTCTTACTGCCCCAGAGCACACGGACCATAATCCTAGATGGGGCTCCTGGCTTGCTGTAAGATAAACTCCAACAACACCGGTTATTAACACTTTGAAAGCCAGAGCCTGCTCTCATCCAAGTAAATGAGAGCTGAGTTAGCCTTTATGTTGTATTCTTTGTCCTAAGAAGCATTATTTAAATAAAAATACAGCTGACAATTCATCTGGGCTACAGATGAGAAACTGCATACTTGCTGTTAAAAGCAGTGCTCCCAATATCTCCTTGTTGCTAAAGGTAGACCTCTCCTGAGCTAGTCCCACAAGAACATCCGTGTCTCTCCAGGTAAAAAAAGAGGTGGGATACCTCAGCAACCAAAGGAGGCAAATGCAAATCAAACGTTTTAGTGGAAGGCAGCATTTCACAGCAGTTACTGCACTGAGGGGAGAGGAGCCAGGTCTCAGAGCTTCAACACCCACCTCTGCCACACAGACACCACCAGGGAACCTCCTCCTCCTCCCGCTGCTCTCAGACTGGATGGAAATTGAAGAAGAGTGTGAGGGGGCATTAATATGCAGATTGAAAGAGATAACTCAGCAGCCCATTCTAATTTATTCCAATTAACTCAGCAGCCCATTCCAATTAACTCCACCCAAAACAAAACAACTCCAAGCTTTTAATGCCATAAGGTATGCCTGGGAAGAGCAGGAAGGCACAGCAATGAACCTGCCATTTCCCACCTGCTCAGAGACAAGCCCTGTCATTCACCACTTGATGCTTAGCCAGGTTGATCACCTATCTCTGCCTTCTCCTAGTCATTAGATAAAGAACCACACTAACCGTTACTGCTGTCCAGGGCTGCAGAGTTCTCTTAACACTAGCAAATGCTATTAATGTAGTAAAGGAAAAACAGATTGCCTGGGCTGACATCTTACTGCCTGCTAGAGAGGCATTCCCCCCATTAAAGGTGGGAAGGAGGTGAAATGCATCAAGCACAGATGTTCAGGACATAGAAACAGGGTATTTTAACAAAGCTTAAAACAGACCAAAAGGTGTGTGTTTGCTGGTCCCCTTGCACAGGCCCAAATGTCACCCAATGATATCGGCACACCTGACAAATGGCAGAAAGGAACTTTCTGTGCTGGAGTATTTTTCTCTTCAGGATAGATAAAATCACTACATTAGTCATGCTAGAGCTGAACTGTCACGGCTCTTTTATTATTATTTACCAAAACAGTTATCAGCCAGATTTGTACTATTAAATTCCTGTATCACAGAATTACTCTGATACCCAGAAAGTGCAGTATTATGGAAGTGTTGTTATTCCCCAGCTTGTCTTTCCTTCTCTCTTTTACAAGGTTCTTTCTGTGCTGGCTGCCCTGCAGGAAACCACAGGAGTCAAGTTGTATGCAGGGATCTCACCCTGCAGGCTTGGGGGGCTCTGGCTCTCAGAGCACTGCTCTCCTGAACCAGCCTCCACTCATTTAAACCAACTTATTTTTTGAACCTAAATAATTCAAAGCAGAACATAATTTAAAAAAAAAAAAACAACGCTTATTTTTTTCCAGCAGCCATTTTATTTCCTACAACAGCTAACCCACACTAGCCCTTTGAGCTGACTCAATGAAGACAGCACTCCTGTTTTCTTTGCAGAATACTAATATGGTCTTTGGAAGCAAGTTCCTAGACTGAAGCTCACAGAGGCAGCACAATCAGGCCTCTTCTGCGAGATGATGAAGAGGCAAAGTACATTTGTCTTGCAAGTATCCCACTGTTCCATAAACCCAGCATCCTGCCTGGCCTCTGTGCAAGACAGCAGAGAGGTTCCAGTGGTGGAGAAACATGGATGGAAGCACTACAACATGGCTGCTTGGTTGGCTTCTCCTGCTGAATCCCTGATGCACAGATGGACTCTTTGTTCACAAAACTGTGAGGATCACAGCCCTGGGAAACCAGCCTTCAGCAGCCTGCAAGGGACAGCCCTGCAAATCAGTGCACACGCTGTCATCTCCAGGAAAAACCTGCTTGCACAGGGAGCAGAAGAGGTCTCAGCAGGAGGAGAATCTTCCCTAAATTGTTCAAAGGCTCATCAAATTAAGGCAACAAACTGGTCAAATGACAGCCCACACCCTCAGTTCAGACATGCCTTCAGTACAATCCCCCCAAAGAAGTTTAACTTTCAGCAAAGCCACATGAGACAATCCTTCCACACGGACGGCTTGGCTTCTCTCCCTGGCCAGACCATCCCGCCCCATCCCTTGCCTCAGGACACGTCACATGGCACAGCAAGTCCATTCAGGGATGCAAATCAAAACTAACTTTTCAAAATAAGATGTGGGGGGAAAAGGAATTGTTTTTTTCAGTGAAAAAGATTTTCTTGAGTGGCCACCGGTTGTGAAATGGGGGCCGGCAGCAGACCCAACACTGACCACCTCCAACCTCCTTTGAATTCACACTGAGTCACTGAGTTGGGTCTAAATGACAGCAGCAGGAACTGGGAACTGCCGGCTCTTTCCTGCAGCTTGTTTCTGGTTAGAATTATACCATAACAACAACAATGCAACTCTAAATCTCTCCTTTCTTTATCCCTACATATAGGTATTTTGAGGTGCAGAGAGGTGAAACGCCTTGGTATCTGTGCAGGAGAACTGGGAATATCAAGTACAGGGATTTATCTCCACTAAGCCCTGCTGTGACTAGTAGACCATGCTGTCTTACATCACCAAGCAGATTTCTGCAGTGTTCAGACACTGTTCTCCTGCAGAGATTGCTGCAAAGGAGATAATGGGGACAGAAAGTTCCTCACACTCTTTGGGAATGGCCCACCACCACGCACACGTTCGAATCTAGAGTAACAAACAGAGAGATGGTTCCTGTCCCCCTGCACTTCTCTTGACTGCAGTGGTCCTGGCTCCCTCAGGAAACTGGATAAAAGCTGCAAGAAAACTGCCCAGGATACCACTTTACTGGCAGTAGAGGAACGGCCATTAGCCAAAAGATTACTTAATTTAATATTTGTTTACAGCTGCTGGGGATTTCCCAAGGTTAGATGCTGGTTAATAAAACCATGGAGCACCATTCAACACCTGCCCCACAAAGTTTAAAAGCCATCTTCAAATAAAACATAGGGACTTGTACCAAAGCAATACTGCAAATCATGCTTCCAACACTATTTCCCATGCTTCTCTTTTTTCCTTCCTTTCTGGCACATTACCACCCACATGAAAGCCAAAAAGAGACTGTAGTACCTGGTTACACAAGGGGAGCCCATCACAGTAGCAATTCAAAAGATTGTTCCATAATCCAGCAAATTTTTTTTAATCCAGAAGTCTCATTATAGATTGATTGACACATCTCCCCATCCCCACAGCCGTCCATCCACCACTGCAGCAGCCTCATCAAGTGCAATGAGAACTTTGCTGTTGCATGTCCCTGGTGCATTAGCTGGAGTTATTACATCCAGCTGCACAGCATAAAGCTACAGGAAACAATTTCATTACGGTCCCATTAGGCTTAGACTGGGTTGGTCTTTTCACATGCAAGAGCACAAAAGGGAATAGCTTTGGGCAGTGATTTGAATGCATTGCTAAAACCATTATCTAAACTACAGATTCATATTTACAGGCACAGGCTTCCACCCATCTCACAGCAGCCCACGCTGGCGCTTTGGGATCTGGTATTTAAAGCATTTGGTGCCGGCAGCAATGCTCCTCCAGGCTCCTCCAGGTGCCTTATGCACCACAGGGACACGAGGGTCATTCAGACGTCTACTATTTTCCAAATAACCCCTGGCAGCTGCCACTAGGCTGGGGAAGGGTTCAAAGAAAGAACATCTCCTGAAAATCTGTCCTGTTTCGCTTTGTGCTTTGCAATTTGCAATTGCCCATGCAATTACTGGTCCACCCTGACCCAGCAAGAAATCTTAAAGTCACAAGTTCTTTATTATGCTGATTCAGGGTAACCCGGTATCGGATATGGCACAAGTCTAATGATCCAAGCTCAAGAGATTTTGATTTTTTAAAATGATGATTCAGTGTATCCATTCAGCTAAACAGAAAAATCCTGTGTCATCATAAAGCTGTGATGATATTCTGGAAATATGGTGTCATTGGAGGAACACATTGTAATTTTATATCCAGCTATTTAAGAAGAAGAGGCCAAGCCCTGAGTGACAGACACTTTGATGAAACAACACATGAATTAAACATAATTGTACTAGAAAAACAGTAAAACAGAACTAATCATTGAGGCCCCTGTGTTGTACCACGAGCAGTGACATTTGCATTGGCACAGGGCATTCCCATCCACAGAGCTCCAAATCCTCCATGAACATCAGTAATTAAGTAGTCTGTCATGCAGCCAGAAGGAGACAGGTTTTGCCACATCCAGTTTTGCAGAGAGTGAGGTCGAGATCCTGCCACGACCCATGGGACCCCTGGCTGCCTGCACGGCCCCATGTGCTCCCTCCTGTCCGGGCAGGGACAGGGGCTTCACCTCCTCTTTGCTCCTTGGAATGGCCACCATGCCCTTTGCTTCATTATGCTATTCCCAGTGGAAAAGATACTGCATGCTCCAACTAGATTCCTCCTAAAATTCAAACCTAGGACCTGCACTCATAGTCTTACTCGGGAAGACTCAATGTCTATTCCCTCATAAAATTAAGATATAATTCTACACTGGTCTGCCTGCTATGAACATCTCTACATGCAGTGTTGTCCATTTCCATATTTAACCTAATAAAGAGACTAAAACTGGGAACTGCTTTCTTCTAGGTTTCCATGAAAGCTGGATCTCAAAACCCTTCTTTATGTCAACAGCAGATAACTGTTTCACAGACTTCATCTAGCAGGGTTGGTAACTAACTTAAAAATGGCAGATGGAAACATTAAATATTTATTGGACTGGAGTGCACTGATTTCAGAAATTAACACTTTGCAAATTACTTCTGTGTGAACAGTAATTAAACAGTCACAGTCCAGCCCAGGTTCTGAGTAAACTGCAAGTCTTTTTGTAAAACATATGAATACATAAAAATACTAACACTTGTCTACTGATTTCCATCTGCACATACCAAATTGCTCTGTGATTATGAATTAAAATTAATTAAAACTTTGGAATGGTTTTCCACATAAAGTTGGAACAGTGGGAGCCCTTGTGATGGGCACACAGGCATCACGCCAGCTAAGCTTGCAGGGAGCAGGAGTAGCTGATGCATTGCTTTAAAATACCAAGGACCTCATGACCTCATGGTCCCAGTGCTAGTAATGCTGGGACTGAGTTTATGATAACAGTGGGATTGAACTGCAGCAGGAAACCATGAGAAAAGTGCAACTGATACTGCCAGGACCCTTGCAGGCTCCACACGTGACCCAGGAGTACAATCATAAATAGCATAAAGCTGCTGTTTGCTTTTGAGCTCGCTCGTCCATGTGGGAATAGATTTGCTCAAGAGATATTGCAGTTTTATTCCCTCAAGAAGAGTATTAATCTCCCACTTCTGCTATTGAATGAGCCATAATGAGACTCGCAGAGTCTTTAATAAGACTCTTTTTAAAAGAAAACGTGTTTTAACTCTGCTTGAAAAGTAGCTTCTTTTTCCAGAACTACAGGTCTTCCTTTCAAACACTGCCCAGTAGCCTGTCCAAGACCTTCACACTCAGGATCTCAGAAAGGTAGCATGTCCTGTTCATTAAGACAATAGCAGAAGCTTCATTGAAGGTAATGGTTGATGGTACATCACTGAATTGGAAGCACTGGGTACCATTCAGCAACCTTTCCTTCTTCAGCACAGACTGCTATACACTGTGTTTTGTTACCAAAGCTGGATTTATTCCATGCTCTGACTCCATCACTGCTTTTTTACTTTCTCTCTTCCCCCAAAACATATGTACTTAAAATCCCACCAGAAATGAACAAACCCACCCACACCGGGATGGCGAGTGTGTAAGGCAGACTCTAAGCTCTTCTTGTGCCTGTGCCAAAGGAATGGCAGCAGCTCCCCACAGACTGCACTCGGCAATAAGGAGCTTATTCTCATTTTACAGGCAATGCTGGGCTTTGCTGTGGTGGTCAAGGGGGCACAGAGGGGCTGCTGTCCCCCAGCAGCTGGGGTTTGATGCTGACCCCAGCACACCGTGTTCCCACTGCAGCTGTGTGTCTGCAGAATGTGGAGCTGGCTCCACAGCAGCCCCAGCACCCACAGCACAAACCCCAGCTGAGGCACTGGGCAGAGGAGCAGAAATCAGAGGGCTCCTCTGGCTTAGCCCAGCCAGGTGAGGACAGGGTGCTGCTGAGAGTGTAGGAAAGGGGATGTGGGTGCAGGTGAGTGGTGGTAGCCTGCAGAGACACAGATGGGCTGGCAAGGCTATGCTCATTTTATTGTGTGCACATGCACACAGGCTTCTTTTGTTTGCTTTGTCCCTTTGTGTCCCATTCCGAGGTGCAAACTGGGTTCATGTCCCTAGGAAATCCTAGGAGTTTGTGAGTGAGTTTGCAGAAGGAGATGAAGAGAAGGCAGCTGTCAGGAGACTTTAATGAGACCAACTTCTACACTCATGGTACAATTAAGAGTCACATAATGAAACAGAGGCTGGTTTGTTTGTTTTTTAATGAGCTCTATTTATATTTGACTTTAAGTATCCTCATTCATTTTCTCTGAATCAAACCTCCACTGCTGAAATCTTGTGCATCAGAGTTAATAAAGGACAGCTATAATCTGATTTACTGCATCATTCCAAACACAAATGTACTCACAGGAGAGGCTGACAGTTTACAGCAGCAATGTTTAAAGCAGAAGAATTGACAGCAAATTGAACATAACTTCTCAGCTGTCTTGCAGAAGGCTGAAGTAACTCCATAGACTTGTCTGAGGCATTTTTTAACATGTTATTGTAGCACTAAGAGGTTAAGGCTCATGTCAAAGCTAGGTTTATGCTTCATAAACTGGAAGCTGGTGAAAAGCAGGTGCCTTATCTGATAGATTTCATCTGGCTGTTAGGGATGCCTGAGTTTCAAGATGTCAGAAAGAGTGGAAAACCAGAGGAATCGCATGTGAACCAACTCAATGCAAGATCCTCGAGGTTTTTACCTTCAATAATGCCGAAAATAAAATAAAAAAAAAAAAGCGAACAAAATAAATCAAGAGAGCTTATAGTTTACTCTGAGTACAGGATTAAAACAAAAATCAACATTATTCTTCCCTCGATTTCTCCCCTTCCTTAAAATAGAGAAGCCACTGATTCCAGCATAGCCAGAAATGTGAAATGGAGATTTTCTCCTTGGAGGAAGAAATTTTGTCCCTTTTTTCATATTTAAGCTTTTAAACAAAGAGAGCTTCATTCTAGAGGAGCAGCTGTGTAATTAAGACAATTTCAGGATGAACAGTGTGATTCAAGAGCCAAATACTATCTTAATTATATGCATTAATATTCTGCTAAGAAGATGCTTATCAAATAAAAAAAAAAAAGATAATTCATGTTATTGCACAAGAAAGGCCACTAAAAGTATAAAAATAACAGAGAAGGGTGACAGTCCAAGACAGGGCAGGTCACTGCATGCTGTGAAAGCAGCTCCCAGCTGCAGAGGAAGCGCCTGGCAAGCAACAGAGAACACCCCTATCTGAGCAAGCAGAGAGTGGCCAAAAGTCAGCTGTCCTCAGAGGTGAATACTGAATGAGGGACTTCTGTGTCAAAGGGGGAGCTGCCCTGGGGCTGCACCAGCTACTTGGGAAGGATTCTGGGCTGTAGTCTGCTCTAATTTTTTGTGAAGAAAATCGAAAAGGAGCGTTTTCACAGAAACACGCAGCAAAGCCAGAGCCGGAGATCGGGACAGGTGGGTTAGGGAGAAGAGTCTCTTGGCTGGATTGGGCACTGCGATGCCATCCTGTTGTGGGGACACACTTCAGTCCTCATCTACAGACCACCCCCACTGCCAGGAGATGAGTGAGGGGCACGTGTGGCCCTTTGTGGCTGCCTGGGGGAGCCTGGGTGGCAGATACAGGGCAGCCAGTGCACAGGGGACAGGAGCGGGTGAGGAGCTGGGGAGCAATGTCTGTCACTGCCCCAATGGGACTGAGCATCCCTTGGTCAGAGACAGAGTGTGATCCCACACTGCTCCCCCACCTTTAATCAAGGCTGCATGGCAAAACCACAGCATCAACTGATCAAGAGAGAAAATAAGAGATTTCCTTGAGGGTTAGGAAGCCACAACTAGCTGTGGAACTCCTGATTCCCACTATGAACAAAAAAACCCCAAAAAAACCCACAAAGCCTCAGAAAAGCCAGGACTGCCTTGCTTGTATTGAAACACTGATTTGAGGGAGTTTGCAATTGTACAATGGCACGAGCCCTCTGGTCTCAGGTGCGTGAGGTGAGACTGGGGATTTCTGGCTCACAGCCTCACCGTCGGGCTTTGTGCTCCCATCAGCCCCAGGAAGAGAGACAGGCTCCATGTGTGAACGGGAGATCTCCAAGGAAAACCCAGGTGCTGCAGGGAATACAAAAGGGCAGGGCGGGGAATACAAAAGCATCGCTCCTTCTGCCGAGTGGGCCGGGAGCCGACGTCGTGCAGAGGAGCTGCTCAGGAGGAGACTGTGCAGTCTCATCCTGCAGTGCCAGTGCAGGAATGCCTGAGCTGGCTCACGGCAAGGCTGCAGTGTGGCTGCAGCAGCCATGCAGGGGATGGGCAGGGCCAGGGTACCCAGCTGAGAACCCCACAGGTGAAAAAGGACTGCACGCACCTGGGTGAGCTGCTGTGGTCCTACCTGCCATGGAAACTGGGTCTCAGCTGAGCTCCACCCTGGGCTGTGACCAACGAGAAAGTGCTAATGTCCCATATGGTGTTCTGCATTTTATGGTGCTTTTGGGTACAAAATGCCACCCAGCTCTCCAGCTAGACCAAGTTAGAATCAGGTCTAAATCATCATGGATAGTTTAATGTCTGGTTTTGCACAAACAGAGCTCGGTGAAGAGTCACAGAGACATGTGTTTTACACAATGACAAGGAGAGGCTTTAGGTCTATCCTTGCCCCCCATACATTTTTTACTTGAAGTGCCATGAGAGGGCATGCAGAAAAAAACTCAGCCCTCCTGCCTTTTGATTCTCACCAGGAAGCATGAGCTATAACCCTTCTCTCTGCAACAGAAATAATTTTCTCATCCCAAACGGATTTAAAACACTATGCCTTACAAATGGTTAAGGACTCCACATGACACGTGGCAGAAATACAGTAACTTGGCTGTCCCGGAGAGAAATCCTCCATCCTGCATACAGCAGAGAGAAGGGCAGGTTGAGGGCTGAGATACCATTTAGCAGAGTCATTTGTCCAAATTCTCACGTCTTACTAAGCCACAGACCATGGCGTTGAGGAACAGCTACTCAGATCCTCTGCTGCAGAACAATTTGGATGGAGAGCCAAACTTCACATCAGTCCCATGGTCCACTGCATGAAGCCTGTTCTGCTGCACAGGGGAAGCAGCAATGTTTTGCCTTAGGACTGGAATGGCATCCTGTGGTCCAGTGACTCCAATGTCTCCTTCTCAAAGCAGAAGACTCACAAGTGCCTTCCACTGGTGCCTCAGGAGCACAGCACAGGGATCGGATGGCATGGCATGGCATGGCATGAGATCCATCCATGGATACCTACATCCACAGGATGTGGGCAGTTCAGTAAGGGGACCCCAGAAATTTCATTTTAATCTCTAAAAGGTTTAGAAAACACTTCTCTCACCCATCTTAGGAGAGCTTCACCTGCATTTTTGACATTACAGAGGTGGAGAGGTGTTTCAGACTTTGCCTCTTGCAGCTTGTCACACACGAGGCTAACAGCCCCAGTACCATCCCCTGGGGAGATGGAAGGCCACCCATCTCGCAAACAAACCTGGGATTGTTACTCAGCTACACAGAGGGCCAAGGTCTCATTAATTAGCATTGACATTTACAACACAGACCACGAGATATGAGTGATACGAAGATGGATAAATTCCAAGAGGATTAGGGAGCAAAAAAAGGCTGTGGGGGATGGTTGTTTTGTTTTTTCTTAATCTGAGTTTTCCTTGTAAAAAGAGACTATTGGTATTTTAATTCCTTTTTCTATTAGAGTGGGGAAAATTGCAGTAAGTCTTCTGCCATGTATCTAACTTGCAAAGTGCTACACACCACTGAAATTAAAAGAGGATGCTTGGACTGGCCAGTCTCCAGTCAATGGATTTGTGTGTGGACCTGAAGGTTACAGATCAGGAGGGGTTTTGCTGAAAGGGTCTGGCTTAGCTTTGGTTCAGAGGATTTCCAAAAAAATGCGAAAGTCCACCAGTTGTCTGCCTCGACCAACATAGGGTCAAGCTCATGATAAAATAAACCATCTGCTCTTTCAGACTTTCATCCCAAACCAGAATAAACCTGTTTTGATGCTCTTGTGGACTTGGCTCCTTCCACTGTCTTTCATGTGCTCCAGTTGACATCATCAGGCATTCACATTCCTTGGATGAATTCCTCAGGCATCGACCAGTGGGATTCTGCCTCAATTCATGACTCTTTCCTATACGGCAATGCCAACAGCAGAAACAGCTGCCCTGGTTTTGAGCACTAATTAACCCCATTTCTCACTTTCATCTCTACTCTGTTGCTGATCCCTAGGAAAGGGTCTTTGGAATTCAACAGAGAAAGCCAAATCTAGCTCTGGAGAGGTAATCCACTGGCAGTGACAGTGGAACAGGACACGATCAGCGGAAGGGGAGCAGATCCTGTACTTAATCCCAGCCCAGAAGCACATCCTCCACCACCACCTCAAACTCCACATTCTTTCCAGGGTGAACATGGGGGAGTCACCCTCAGATTGAGCTCCAGGGTCTCCTTTCCTCTCCCCTTCCCAACCTGCAGGTTAAAAACTCACCAACACACGAATGTGCCATTGGGGGGAAGAAGTGTTAACATCTGCAATCTGCATCTGCTGGAGAGGCATGAAAACACTTAATGCATGTCTGTGACAACCAGGCAAGGCAGGAACAACCACCTCCATTTATTTAAAACCTTTATTTAAAGGTTTTCATTTAAACCAAGCCAGAAAACCCCATCACCTTTGGTGTGGTTTTCCAAAGCACAACACACAAACGCTCACAAGCGCTACGAGCCCCAGAACAGCTTTCCTCTCTCCTCTTGCCATCCTGCTAATCGTGATGTCTGGGGCTATAAAAAGGCACAGCACAAGAGCATGTCTCTCCTTCTGATCTGCTTCCGTGTTTATAACCATGGCTTATCTAATGACACTTAGGAAGTGTTACCAAGGAGACTATTTGCATCCTGCACGATGTTGCTAAAGCAACACTGCTAAATTAGATGCAGCGCTCTTAGCCTTCACCTACCGTATTTGCATTGCTATTAAAATGGAATAGTCACAGGCTTAAACTATATTTGGGTCATTCACTCATCCAAACACCTGAAAATAGTCCAATGACAGCAGCAATGGAGTTTCCCCTAAAAATCTAGCACATCTAGGTCTCCATCTCTTACATGTATTTCTAGCTAGCCCCTCAATGTGACCTGCAGTCAAAACAAGCCATCTTTCATGCTTCAACCTTCCTCCACAGGACGTGTTTTCCCTATATGTTTGGCTTTTATTTGAATGCATCAGGAGATTTTAACTGTCATAAATAATTACAGCATCTTAGCATTTGATGGAGCACAGCAGAAGGCAATTTGTAAGTAGCATTAATTTTTGAGGCACAAGATGGCTCAGAGGCACTGGAAATGCGACAACTTGCCTGGAGTTTATGGGTCAGCTGTTCATCCTCACCCTGAGTCTTGGTTCAGCTGTAAAGAGTCACCATTCAAGGGCTTCAATATGGCCCATGGAAAGATTAAACAACTAAATAATAATTGCTTGTTTTATCCTACATAAAATGGTACTCATTAAGGAGATGATAATAAAACAGAAATAATTTTAAACTGTAAATGACTAGCTATAAACAAAAATAAAGGCCAGGGACTATTTTAGGTGATGTTACAGAATAAATTAAATATAGAAGCTCAAAAGACTACTGGTAGGAGGGAGAGTGAGCAACCAAGAGGTGGGGTGGCAATGGTTTCCAAGGCAATTAACAGCTTCTCTAGAGTTTGGACATTTGTCAATATGATAAAAAACATAAAATTCAAATAGCCCCCCTGCACACACACACATTAATCTAGAAATATGGACAACTGTGGGGAACTTTACAGGAAATATTACAATTGTGTGACAATGTATTATATTTATTGTACATATACAATAAATATAATTTGACTGTGTTCTTCGTGATGCTAAGCAATGTCACAAGCAAAGCCACTGGGCTCTCTGAGCTCCAGTATTCTGATGCAAATCTAGAGCAATGTATTACCCCCAAAGTTTACTGTTCTGATGGTGTGAGCAGTACATTTTGGTCAACAACATGTAACAATAAAATACCATCCCACCAACACCCAGATGGAATTCTCCATCACTATTTAATATGTTTATTCCAGAAATAACTCTTTCTTTTAACACTTTCAAATTTAAAAGATAAACTCAGGCAAGGCCATAAATACTTGGCATCTGTCACTGAATTCAATCAACTCCCTGAATCAGAGCAGAAGCACCCTGTTCCAGCTCTGCTGCAGTGCGTAATACGGTTTGGGTGCCTCTTATTAATAAATCCTTGCTTTAGCCCAGAAGCACTACTAAAAGCACACCTGGGAGCATTTTACTATATATAAAACCTCTGTTCCAACAGCAAATTTGATCTGCCTACAGAATCTAATCACGAGAAGGTAACTCCTTCCTGCTGAACAGGCTACAGCACAAGAAAGCCCATGTCCAGAGAACATTTCACCTGCCTGCGCTTGTAATTGCTTATGCCTGGGAATTTAAGATGGAATACCAGAATCTGAACTGGTAAAGAATTTCCTAGCAGTATCGGGCTCCAGGTCAACCTATTTCAGGATGAGGGGATGACACAAGCTCTTTCTTCCCTCCCTGCAACAGCTGTGGTGAGGTTCAGTTCCTCAAGCTTTATCATTGCTTTAGCTCGTCCATGAGAAGGTGTGATAAAGGCACAGAAGAAGATTCCTGCAGTTGGCCATGGCTGTAGAACACGTGTGCCCACCACCATGCTCCACTGAGGTGGCTAGACGTGTGCCAACACAGTGCTGGTGGAGAGCTTCCTCCAAGCCACACAGTAGGGAAGACACCCTGCAGCAGGTGAGCTGTGCTGGGGTGTGAACAAGCACCCAAAGTCTTCCTAACTCCTCTCATACAGCAAAAAGAGGATGGTTCAAGTCTCATGGGGCTCCACATCTACAACAGCCATACTCCCTCACGCCTCCTCCTATGGCCACACAGGAAAACTCAGAAAAGTTCATAAAATGATCTTCAGTCCTCTGTGGGAAAGGGTTCTTTGTGTCCACACACACAGGCTGCAGAAGGTCCTTTTTGGCTGCTTCTGCTCCAGGGGAGCTTTCCCAGGACCCAGCACTCCTCACTGGCTTCAGGTGCTCCATGTGAAACAGGCCAGGGGGATCTCCAAGGAAGGGTCAGAAATGAGGATCTGCATTACCAGCAAGGCACAGAGAGGGGAGGAAAGGAATCTCCCTGCCTACCAACCAGCTCCTCCTTCTCCCATGAGAAATAAGATCAAAAGGAAAAAGAGGCTTTCTCTGTGCTAGCTGTGCCTCTGTGAAATTTTCTAAGGACTTTCTGTTGGTTTTGGATCAGGTCCTAGACCCGTGTGGACAGAGTTCGGTGTCTCTGGATTATTTATTAGCAAAAGGGTTCCCTCTGCAATCAAGCGTGTAGAACACCTTATTAAAGCATGCTCTGCTCTGTATCTGACCTGATGGAGTTGGCATGAAGAAGTTCTCAGCACCCCCTCAGAAATGCTGCTGCACTGCGAATTGTCATTACTTCCCTCATGTCAGTTCCTCCATGGCCTTATCTAAACTATGTCATAAATCTTCTGGGTTTTCTCTGAACTCTCCTCCTCCTAGTGACATTCTGTACTTCTGAATAATGCTGTCTCCATATGAATTACAAGGGACACAGTAATAATGCTCCAGCAGGAGCAAGGGAAGCAGTGGGAAAACAGCTAAAAGCTACACTGAACTGTTTTCTTACTTGTAATCTTCTGTCATACACTAAGCTGGAAGATTAGATAACGAGACTATTTATAGCAGCATTGCTGGATGTGTATCACAAAACCTTTATTGTAAGACCCTGGCAAGTATAAAATTTTAATTCTGCCTGCTACTTCCCTGTGTCACAGCTTCGTTTGCAGCAAAGCATTTTTTCTTCTGCAGTGGGGTTATTAATAATGGATGTAGCATTAACATTGCCAAATTGGGAGTTCGCCCTCAGTCACTGTTGCCACCCATCAATCTGTGATTTCTCTTCCTGGGCTTCACGTTGGACTGACAACAGGAGACTGACAGTGTCTGCTGAGCCACCAAACACACTGCGCGTGGGCAAGAGCAGCCAGAGCTCACTGCATTCACTGCCACAGGTCCCACCTGCACGACTTCTCTGCTTGAAACCTTAAGCTACTTTTTAACCTCTCTGCTAAGCCCTCCAGAACACAACCTGTAGGGCCTGAGAACAACTATCCAGAGGAAATGCACAGAGCACCAGATGATCCTCACCCAGCAGATGGTAAGAACTTTCTTCCGCAACTAATGCAAGGCAGATTTCAAGCAGAGGAGCAAAGCCTTCAGCTGTCAGTGCTTATCTCTTAGCATCTCAACTCTAAACCTTATTAAAAAAAAACAGTATTCATGGTTTTCGTTAGAGAGAACTTTTTGCACCTTTATTTTATCTCATGCTTATTAAGGATGTGATTTTTGAGGGCTCATACCATTAAGACAGGAACACTAAATGATATACAAAAATGGGAGTAGGAATGTAGAAATCCAGTACTAACATCAGACGTAACCCAGGTCCTTCATTATGTTTCTACTGCATTTTTTAATAAAGAAAGTAAATTTCAACTTCTTCTCCTCTTTCTGTATTTGATGAACATAATCAATTAGTGAGGAACATTTTCTCTTTTGCATTTTCTGTCACATCTATTGAAGTGACTCACTCACTCACGTAAGACACAGATTCTGTTTGCAACATTTACAGTTATTTGTGTCCTGTCTTCTTTGACTCAATATTTCTATGGGAAACCATCTCTTTCCTTCCTGCCTAGTAAATACTTGTTAAGTATAAAAAATAGGCATTCATCACAGACAAAAATGATCTTGCAAGATAGATAGATATTTAGAAACACAATAGCACCAGTTACCCAAATCAAAGAAATCATGAGTAATACCAGTACAATTAATGCTATATTAAAGAGATACCACCTCAGGAGGAGATTTGAACTAGCCTTCTGATGAAAATATGGAACCTGTATGGTAAATATGCTCTGTATCTGTATCTGCTTGCTTTATCTGTCCTTTGTCTCTTCAGAAGCCAGACTCCCTCTTCACTAACCCACTTCTAGTTAATGACAGTGGCACCAGTTAGTTACACAGCACCCCAGTCACTGCTTTGATGAATCCATCTTCCCAGGCCCTGGTGCTAGACATAGGAAGTGTTGTGGTCATATCATAAAAATTATGAGATTGAGTCAATAGGGAATCCCTGCCTACGCCCATGCAGGAACATCTGGAAGTGTCGGTGTTATCAGTGTAAAATTTAAACACTGAATACGAAGGAACAATAGCGGAGGGAGACTCCACAAGCAATGTCTGTACTTTAGAATTAATTTTTATTAAAATGTTATTATTGTTTTTTTAAAAAAAAAGTTTACATGAAGTGGGTTTTTTGAAGCTAAAAAACCTGTCTTGGCATTCTATCTCTGAGGCTGGCAAAGAACTATTAATATTTACTTTTCAAAATTTTGCATAAAACAGCCCTACAGTTTAACCTGACAGTTTTCTGAGGGCTGAGATTCCTTCCCTATGCTTCAGCAAAAAGCTGAACTGAGGTGGACTAATGGAGGATTGTATAAACATAAGACCATCATGGCATCCTATGCCCCATAATTTTAAAACAAAATCCTAACTCAACCCTGTACTTGAAAGGCCAAATAACCAACAGTGTAAACATGAACTAGCATCTTATAACAACACACTTTTACCAGCTCAAGCTCTCCATGAATGAATGGAGATGAAAACCTATTAACCACAGTTTTGCATCAACCCAGATCTTAGTATGGGTAAGTATCCAAGTGTCTGCCCTCCTCTCCAGGTACTCAGCTTAGCAAAGCCCTGGTCAGCCAGGCTAAAAGGTAGCCCAGGCTCATGGATACGTCACACTCACAACAAAAGTTTTAACCACTGTTAGACCCTAACTTCCAGTTAAAATTCAGCTCTCATCCCCAAAACTACTTTGGTACTTGTGGCACAAAAGTGAGCACCTGCATGGTGCTGTGATTAAAGTGAGGAACAGCTTTGGGATTTGGCAGTTCGCAGCACAGCACTGAGCACCTGCACACTGCTGTGATTAAGGTTAATCTTAGATCAACCATTTCTAGATGGAGACAATCCTGAAATACAAGTGGATCCCACTCCTTGAGACAGCTCAGAATTGGATTACTCAGATGTCCTAAAATTCCAAGGCAGACCAAGTCAGAGCACGTGTGGATCCCCAGCTTGAAAAAAGTAGCCACCGTGAAGGTACACACTGCAAGTAAAACAACCTGTACTTATGCACTTGCCACAGGCAACAATTTCAGCCATGCAGAAGTAGCTGGTTCCTGCAATTATCCTAGCAGCAGTAGGTAAGAACAGCTGCCAAATCGGAAATCTTCCAAGCCTCTGTATTAGAAATCTTCCTGGATATGGGAATATCCACAAAACCTATTTCAACAGTCTAAGAAACAAAATGAAGCAGGGGCTACTTAGGCTTCTGTCATTGGGAGGTCATTGTAAGCAGAAAGAACCTGCTTTCTCTTACTCCAAAAGAGCCCACAAATGGAAAAGCAACTGTATTTGTCAAAATCACAGTGTGCAGGAGACACAGTCACATCCAAGAAAGCTGGTACAGGGACCCAGTTACAATCTCTTCTGCCTCCCAAATAAAGCCTGGATGTTCCGTGTGTCACTTTGACACTGACATGGCAATGAACCACTCTAAACAACCAGGCAGGGATACTTATGATAAAGAGGATGGAGCCAGCTAAAGACCAGCCAACACCAGAGCAGGCTCTATCCCTCCATCTACCACTGCAATGTCTGAACAACCCAGCTGCACCTTTCACTGAAGTTTTAAGTTCTCATTTCAGCACTAGCCTTATCAGCTAAACACAGGTAGCCTTAGGAAGACGCCCTTAGGAAGTCAAAATGAGAAGGGCAAATGTGTGGTCTTTGTCGCAAACTTCAAAGGATTCTTCTTTCATGACTTCCTCCAACCTCCCTTAAAATTGGACCCATTTTAGCATCCATAGTATTCACCAATAACGAGCTCTACTGAGCAACTACCTACTGCAGCTGGCTACAGTCTCCTTTTGTTCATTTGATGTTCTCCTAATTCTTGTACTGGAAGAGACAGTACAAGTGAAGAGTAGAGCTCTGCCACTTCTTTACTTGCCAGTCATTTCCATCCTAGTTGTCCCTTTTTCCAGAGACAAGAGTCCTAGTTTATTCAATCATTCCTTATATGAAACTAAACCACACTTACGACCATCCTTGTTGCCCACCTCTGAATCTCTTCCAGTTCTTCTGCATCTTTCCTGAGCTTTTGGAAGGGGAAGAACCAGAATTACACATAATATACACATTTACACAACAATCTATTAATGGCCTCAGTTTTCCTCAGTTTGGCTTCCTTTATAATTTCTAGTATTTATTTTGCTTTTTTTAATTACTACTGAGCCTGGCACTAATATATTTAGCTCAATCATCCAACTGATGTTTTGGTTCCTACTGGTTTTCAAAAGTTGCTTTTCTTGCACTTGAGAAATATAGAGAATCACCCATGGGCAAGAAACCACATGATTTCCTGGGAAATTTGTGAAAAGCTGCAGCAGTACCTGCTTCACCAACAGGCTTCATCACCTTATGAAACGGACAATGGGAAAGGAAAAGTAAGATCAATAAATTGCTGTGTTTGGAACACTGAGCAATTTTAGGCAGTTTAAATGCAATAAATCAAAGTTCAGTAGCTTGGGAAAAAATCTAGTTCTTGGGAGAAGGTCATACAAACCTGAAAACCTCAGGCAGGAAAAACTTTATACCTACAACCCAGACACACTGACAGGTCAGAGGGAGACAAGCATACCCAGGACAGAGTAAAAGCAGAAGGGCAGGAAGCAGGAGACATCCTTCAAAGCCTTGAATGATGAAACTTCTGACCCTGTAAGGCTGGAAGAAAATAAAATAATACTTCAAAGAAGAACCAATTATGACAGCAATGGGAGCTGAGGTTACCTCACAGTATCACTGTTGGTATCCCCCCAGTGCACTGCTTGCGATGCCTGAAAATGCTTGTGATGCACCCCAGCTTCTAAGCCCTATGACCATCAGTTGCTGATGACCTTTTACTCCCCCCTTAGTTTTATCTAGTGAGTGCACAAAATGCAGCTGGCAGCAGGAGAGTGTTTCAACAATATACAATTTTTGAAATGCCTACACCAGCCAGATTACTATCCATCTTTTACGTGTATTTCAGAAGCTCATAAAGCAGCAGTGAAATGGGAAAAAAAATCTGACGTTTATGTGTCGGTGGGATATAATGTTTGGAATAGCAGCTACCAAAATGCAGGCAAAGACTGTGTAATCCTGACTGGTACCCTCCGTGGGCCAGGGAAAGCAGGAAAGCCTCTGCCTTCCTGGTCAAGGGCTGAAGAACAGGCTGCCAGTCTGGGGGCTGCAGCCAGCAAGGTGGTAACACCCTTCAGCAAACCACTGCTGACTCTGCAGGTGTCCCAGCAAAAGAACGGACTAAGAACTGTTCTGTTGAGGTGCCAGTCTGCTTCGTGTGATACTCTGAAGGTATAAACCCCAAATCATCCTACAGACATCACCCAGACCCATGAGTAAAACCTATCTGGATGAATGAGCAATAAGTACAGACAACCAGGGGAGCACTCAGCACAACATGACTAAGATCTTGATGGGAGCCTCCGGATGCCGGTGTAATACAAATAAAAAGAATAACTCATGAGTAATCAGCTGCTGCTGAAAAGAGGATCCCTGGCAGCTGGGGCTGTTTCTGTAATACTGCACATGCATTCTTTTGCATAAATATCATAGGTGCATTGACCTAGGAGAAAATCAACAGGAAGAAATCCTACTTGCTGCCACTCACCATGGAAATCTACCTTTCAAGGCAAGAGGGGGCTCAGGAAAGAGTACCAAACCTGAGTAGGAGGCTGGAGGAGAGGATTTAAGAGAGAAGACAGTAATACTTCTTAGCTTTTACAATGTAATATTGATCTGCTGTCTACAGCAATGGCTAAGCCTTCTTGAAGCTGAGGACGCAGAGACAAGTGAGGATAAAGAGCTGCATGTCCATGGAGCACAGGAGATGGCATGCAAGTCCTGTGTCTCACTTCTGACCCAAGGACTAGAAAAACTTCATTTCTAGCATCCTGGACCAGCACATCTGGGAACTACACCACAGCCCAAACAGGGCACACTGCCCACACATCACAGCAGGAAGAGTTAAACACTTCCAGCAAGCTTGAGCAGTACCTAAGCAAGGAATGCAAAAGCCAGAGATCAGGAAGATGTAACACTAGGCAAGGAGGAGAACTTAATGAGCTACACCAGGATTAGAAAAAATAGTTAACAGAGGAGATTGAATAGACTATCTTGGAATAACCTTGGGGCAGGGAGATGGGTTGAACTGAGGATGCATCTCTTGAGAAATAATAGAAGTCTCCTTGGTTGGAACAGTTCAAGCCAGACTGCCCTGACACAAGTAAATAAACAGTACACAGAGCCACAGAGGAGAAGGCTGATCTTTTTCATCTCAGAAATCAGGAGATTAGATACAGCTGGAGTTTTCCCACTTGGCTCCCCTCCAAACAGCCATACACACCTTGTTTGATAGTTATCACAAACCATATTTCAGAGAGGGTGGACAGCAAAAATTTCCTGGAGTTTATCTGGCTGCATCCTTAAGGAGATTGTTACCAGATAATCATAATCTTTTGCTCAGCATTCAGAAAGTACACAAAGGATCACCTTCTGTCACCCCTGACAAACTCCATCTGGGTTATGGGAAGGGAAACTCACAGGAATTCTGAAAATAATCTCACCTCAACCTCCCCATCATGATATTACCAAGTGAAAACCTCCTTCCAATCACTGGCCAGGACTTCAAGGTTAACAGCCATATCAGGACCATGGCATCAGATCACCTGCAGTCCTGGAGGAGTTCAGTTTTCACTGTCTCCAAAACAGCCAAAGCCTGTAGGCACAACTATGGCACCACAATCTGGATTCATAATCCAGATATGACACACTGGTTTGGAATATGTAATTCCAAAGTGCTCAAGTCTAGTGGTTCCTAGTGAACAGTTATGTGAAAAGCTTTTATAAAGGGCTGGACATAACAGATTTTAAAGTTCTACCTTACTCAAAAGCACCTCTAAAATCATCAGCCTGGGGTTCCAGCTTTACTCTTGCAGGTACCTTCATAAAGACCTGCCTATTTCAGTTACCTGGTTTTAAAACTGCAGCTGAAGCCTGAGAATCAAGTTGGGTGCTTTCCTCCTCTTGCACGACCATCTAAAGCAAAGCAAATATTCTGCCAGCCATGTCAGTCTTGGTGAGATGTCTGTGTTATGCCTTCAACACCACCAAAAGTATCACACGGTCTTCACAAGATTTATGTAACTAAAGGTGACCATTTTTAGCAGGACTAACAGAAAGACATAAAAATTTTCAGCACAAGTGGGCAACAGCTCTACCACGTGCAGAGATCTTACTTCTTACTTAGCAGAGATGAACTTGTAAGGTACAGGGACTGAATTCAAAGTCCACAGACCACCTTGGAAAACAATGCAATCATAGTTTCTTCCTAAGCAAGAATGAGCCCTAACCACCCCCGGAACCAGGTTAGGAAGAGGTTGTCACAGAGTAACAAAGTATTAGATAGTGGCCAACTTATAAAAGTTCAGCATCCCTAACACTAAGCCAGACACTGAAGGAAGAATAACTGGGGACCTTCAACTAAAATACACTTTACAAAATGTTAAATGGCAGATATGTAACAAAACTGTGTGACATTCATACTTTCACTGCTATGCCTTGAGTCCATTTTACAGAAACCTGTCAAATGCAATCAGACTTGTTTATTCTGCATTTAAATGTAGGACCTGAGGCAGTCTGGTTTCAAAAAAGACAGAAAAGGCACATATTGTCCCTGGCAGTTGCTTAGTTTTTACAACAAAGGCAATGCCTTGTTCACTCTTTTTTCCAAATAAAAATTATTGCAATGCTCTGTTACATTACAATCTTGAGAATATTTCTGCTTGCTGCCTCAGCACAGGTAGAAATTTAATTAAAATGGAAATTAAAGGAAGAACTATAGAAACAAAGTGCCATTAACACACAACTCACCGCTCCCCCACCCCCCCCAAAAATCAGGTGATTCATCCAGAGCATCCTCCAAATCTCACATAAGCCACTGTTAATGGATTAAGTGGCAGTGTCCCTTCTGGCTTCAGTTTATAAATTCTTCTCTGCTTAAGGTTGCTCCAGAAAGACTTCCAGCTGACAGCATGATTCTTAAAGAGACAAATCCTCCCTGGCAGTTTACAATTGCATACCAACAACTACAGCATTGTGTGTGCCTTCATGTCTGCACTGATAGAGGATGATGGTTCACTGTTTAGGATTCAGCATCCCCCTCCTTTCAAGTCTAATTTGAAGCACAGCCATTGCTTGGGCTGAGTTTCTCACTGACTTTGTCCATGACAGTGATGAGCATTCCTAATGTCTCCTTGCACGGCCATTGAAACAGCCATGATAAAACCACCTCGGTTCATACAACTGCTCCAAATCACCCAAGTACAGACAAAGGGAGCAGACAGATTCAACGGAAGAATAATGCAAGTATCAGAAAATCCTTCAACAACCAGCTGCCCAGCTCATCATTAACCATTTCCACTCCTTCCTCTAGACCATGCCAAAGACGTATCCAAAAGCCCAGCAAAAATGAGGGTGAACAGCAGCATCTCTATTTTCCACGCTGGCGGCTGCAAATTCTGCAACACATGGAGGATGCTGCAACAAGTTATGATCTGAAATGGCTGTTAGAGCAGCACGTTCCCTCATTCCCTGCTTACAGAGAGATGTGTGACATCCTCTACCCCCATCATCCAGTGCCTTTGGCTGTGAAAGTGACCTTAGAGAAGAGGCATCCAGGTAGTGCTGAACACACAGTGTATGACCAAGAAAATTGCTTTCATGAACGATGGGCTATTTTCTGCTACCACCCTCCCAACTTACAGCAAAAGAGGGTAAAAAAGAGCAGAGATAAAGGAGACCTTTAGCAGGCTCTCCTGTCCACATTACAGAAGTCACCCCCATCCCATTTGGTCCCAACAGGTCCCCAGGAGTTCGGAAAAGGGATGGCATCCTTATGAGGAACAGAATAGCCACATAAGCTGGGCAAGGAACCCCAAATACTCCCTGCCCTCCTCCAAACAGGACTGACAGTCCCATGCACACACACATTCATGGAGCACTCAGAAGAGACACCAAAGCAAAGCTTTCATTCACAGTAAGCACTCGGGGACTCTTGGTGGTCTTACTCCCCCAAATTGTTGTCCTTTGCTTTCCTGGGGTACCTCTGCCTGGAAAGACTCGTGCACTTATCAGCCACCCATGGGGCACTGCCGGGGAAGAAGTGACAGTGCTGCGGGCAGGGCAGGGGGGCTCACACCGCGAGAGGGCTCGGGGTGGCAGGCATGGAGCCATCCTACCCCGGGCAGCCCAGCCTGTCCCACGGTGTCCGGGATGCCTGCCGGGCTGGGGTACTCCGGGTGCTGTGTGTACCTAGGCATCTAATCCCAAACCGGGGTCCCTGCGGTACCCAGGATTTGTGTTCTGCTGGGTGCTCATCCCATCCCGGGGTGTCCAGAGCACCCATCCCGCTCCGGGCTGCATCAGTGCTCCAGGTGCCCCGGGATACCGCGCGGCATGCCCGTGATGACGGGGATGCTCAGGGTGCCGGGAATGCCGGGGGCGCTCAAGGTGCCGGGGGTGCCGACCGAGCCGTACCTTTGAGG
>VWZT01001561.1:746567-822367 GCA_013397055.1 Pachycephala philippinensis
CCCCCCGCCGCGCCCGTCGCCATGGAGACACAGCTGTTCCGCCGGGGGGCCGCGCCGCCCCGCCCCGCCCCGCCGAGACACCGCTGGCGCGACAGGTGGGGGGACACGGGGAGCCCCTGCCGACCCCCGCCCCGCACAGGGGTGCCCAGCACCACAGACCCCCAGGGGCAGGCACGTTATTCCCTTCCATTGCCACCCCGGGACCTCCCTCACACCTGCTGGCCCTAAACCCGCTTCCCCAGACTCCTCCTTACAGAGGGGAAATTAGTGGCCAGCCCCGGAATCCAGGAGCTGCAAAGAAGCTGCATCGTGCATGGACACTCAGCCAAGCAGACCTGCTGTGGTGGGATGCAACTGTCCTAAAGCAATTAGGATTCTCATGGATACAAACATGTCAGAGCCGCACTCGAGAAGGCAAAGAAGATGGGCGAGCAGCTCCTTGCACAGTCCTAGAGCAAGTGGACAAGTAGGCAGCTAGTCCGAGGCGTGAGTAGGTCTCTTACTGGTCCCTGACCTTCCCAGTAAATTGTGTGGGTGCCTGCAGCCCCCACTTTACTCAACCCAGTGGCTCAAAGCAGTGAAAAGTTCCAGTCAGGCTCAGGGAGGGTATGGTAGAAATGAGTGGGGCAAAGGGAAACACTTCCCTGGCAGATCTCCTGTGGAGGGTCAGGAGTTCATACTGGTGAAGTGCCAGCATGGGGCACTGCCTGAACGTGTGGCCTCTGAAAGCTGCTGCAATACAAACACATCCCACGAGAGCTGTGAGGCTGCAGCCCTCTGAGCAGAGATGAGCCTCTGCACAGCTCCGCATTCTAGAGCACCAGTGCCACAGACACAAATTATTCGTACATGCCCAGGACATGCCCACATGGCTCATTTGCTTGCCCTAAGAGAGAAGGTCCTGTGTTAATACCACACCTGTCCACTACCAGACATGTGGCTCCTCTTCTCACTGCCCACCCTGGAGCCACTCGTGTCAGGGAGTTGCTCCACAAAAGCAGCCACGACTACAAAGGATGGGAAGGTTCCCCTTATCCTCACCGCAGCAGCACCTTGGCTACAGGGGAATTTCTCCTGTGACGGCCACCACCCAAGATCTGGAGTTGTTCAGTTGCTACCACAGTAAAATCAACCCACAGCTGATGTTGTCTATTGCACAATTACATTACCTTTGTCTTTAAAGAGGACTACGGGCTCTGAAGACATGGTTACCAGCTTCACCTAGAGTTTTAGTGGATGCTGAAGGCTGAGGGCATCTTCCATTCAGCTATGTCGTGGCTGTAAAACAGTTTTTTCCTTCCTTCTGTAGAAAAAAAAATTAATGTTCAGCTTTCTTCCAAAAGGTGATTTTGTCCATCTGTCCATCTGCCTCCACCCTCCACTTTCCCTCCTCTTAGTAAGTGTAAGAAAAGCCCTTCCTGGTTAAGGACCACATATGAATGTTTTCATCTCGAAAACAGTTACTACTGCAATTTCCTCAACCAGAAAGCAAAGAGATCCCCTGTTCTCTGAAGCCACTCAAGTACCTAACTTTCAGAGGAGAAGGGGAAGGTTATTTCTGAGGTTAAATAACAAGATTTGATAAGAAATATTGAGAATCTCAACCAAAATATGATGCTTAAATCCGGATGAGGATTTCTTTTGGTGCATGTGATGCACAGAGCCAGGCTGAGGAATCATTACTGTCCTGCCCAGCCTTTGATTGCACTGTGGGTGAGATGTGCACCATGCATCCTTTCTCATTCTCTCAGAAGTAGGAAGGGATGACCACACCAGTCAGAAGCCATGGTAGTGTGTGGTTGAAGTGTGGCTCAAACATGAGCCCTCTGTTCAGTTCTTCTGGTGTATTGGATCCTGCTTTGGCCCCATGGTAAGTCCACCAGCTGCCTCCACACACAGGAAGCTCAAGAGCAGAGACGAGACAGAGATGGAAACTGAGTCACATCTTTGTTTAGATCCTTTGTGAGCACTGTATTTCCAGCTAACTCGTTACAGCGAGCCCAAAAAGAAACGCATGACTCTGAGATGAGCTCAGTTGATTAGGGCATGGTGCTAATAACACCAGGGTTGTGGGTGCAATCCTTGTACAGGCCATTCACTTAAGAATTGGACTTGATGATCTTTGTGGGTCCCTTTCAACTCAGAATACTCTGTGATCTGTGACACAAGACTGAACCTAATTGTCTCCAGCCAACAACAACAACAAAAAAAAAAACTGTTCTTTCTCCATTTCTTTTCTCTAATTTCTCTCTCTGCCTGTCCTTGAATTGCAAGAGGTCTTGAGCAAGGACTGTCACTTTTCTTGGAAGTTTCATGTTTAATGTGGCAGAAAGAGGTGTCAACGTAAGGCAAATTATAATAGGAAGAGGCATCTTTCCATTGTATAGAAGAGATCTTGAAAAAGGAAAGGTACCAATTTGGGACTAGAGGCATAGAGAACATCCATGCAATAGCACAGGAAAGATTTCTGTGCAGTCATCCATTGTATGACAGGCACTCACACATGCATCGTGCAGGCTGCTAACTGTGCCTTGTGTGATAGCTCACCACGTGGTGAACCTGTTCCCAGAAGGACCACGTGCTTTCTGCTTCTACCAAATCCTCTCTGAGTTTTAGACACCAGGCACCAATTTCACTTTGGTGCCGTAGTGTGAATATTAAACTACACCCCACGTGGCTGGTGGGTTTTGTGCTCAACCACCTCCCTTTTCAACCTGGAGAACCAAGATAAAGCAGAGTTTCATCAGTGAAAGGAGGAAGCCTTTTAGGTCTGCTTTAGCAACGTGTTCAGCTTCCATGAGGGATGGGCTTTGCTTTGCCTGGCACAGCAGCCTGCAATTGACACCGTGGGGAAGAATGCAAAACAGCACCAGGGGTTTGCTGTGATTGTACCTTGGTTCACTTTATCAAAGAGTATTTGAATTTGCTTCTTATATTGGTTGGAGAAGGAGTGAAAAGGAGGGGCTGCTTGCTGTCCTTGCCAATTTATGTCAGCTTTTCCTGCAAAAAATGTTGAGCAGGGTGAGAAATATGCTCTGTGATCACAGGGGCCCTTGATAGACAAAACAGGATCACACTGATTCTGGGTTTTTGCCTTTTTCCTGTGCTCTAGCAACAGGGAGCATTGAAACAGCTTGCTAAAATTGCAGGGCTTTCACACCAGCAAGTCAGGACTTTGTGTGTTAGTGATATCAGTTGAATTGGCTAATTAGAGACATGCAATTTCTTGCTACCAGCCCTACCAGATAGTGGGGACCTGGTGCAGAGCATGCTGTGTGACAGAGCAGGATGAGTTTACAGTGACTTAAAACTCCTCTCCACCTTCTGAATTTGTGCATGGACACCTGACTTCCAATTTGTAATTTGTGCTTAGAAGTCAGTGGAGACAACGCAGCCTCTCCGTGAATTTCATCTGAAGTTAGTATCAGCTCCAGGAAAAGTGCTAACATTGTGATTGTAATTATGGACAAACACAAGGAAAAAGGCTCTGCACAGCCACATCTGCTCATGGAACAATGTCTACTGCCTTAAGTCACGAAACCACCCATCAGTTCTCCACCCGAGAGCTGGGTGCAAGGATGAGCTGCAGCTGTTCAGCTCAGGCATATGTGAAAGACCACAGAGACAGGATGTGGAGGAGGATTTGTGAGAGGCTGGAGGGTAGTAGCTACGTGCTGGATGATAACCAGGCAGACTGCTAGGCTGGGTAGCCAGGGGTACTTTCAGACTGTGAAGGGGGCAAGGTCAGATAGGTCAGGACTGTGGGGATTTTGCAAAGGTCTCTAACTCTGAAACACTGTGCAGCAATGAAGCAAATGTAGTTTAAAATTCCCTTTGCAAAGCCTATGTTTGTGCCTTCTAGGCACATCAGCCCTCAAGGGGTTACACAAGAAACCAGGTAACCACAAACAAGGTATGACTATGAAGAATCAGAAGAACAGGAGTACAGATGAAGCCTCACCCACCATTGCCTGAGATGTGGGTCAAACACGTCAGAATTCATGTTCTGAGAGGATGCTCAGAGCAGGATGTGTGACCCAGGGAATAAATGTCACAGGATAAAACACAAAGCACTGAGTGGGCACTAGCCCACACACAGGCCCTTTTGGCTTTGAAACTCATGGGCTCCAGCAGCCTAGACCACTCACTGGCACACAAGTGAGGGTGTTGAGAATGTGGCACTTTAAGCATCAAAGGGTCTGAGAATGGAAATATGCCATACATCCCTTCCAGAGCAAGGTTTGATCCATGGGGCCCTGCTGACTTCACATACCCATTAATCTAATTCTTTCCCTTATATATTGAAGAAGGATCTCAAAAGCTGCTGCTTGAATTGCTGCAATTAAATGCCTGGCATCAGAACTTCAACAGATGTAGAAGAAAAAGACACACCTATCCATGAAATGTACAGATCTGCATGCTGCAGGGAGAAAAAATCATCTGGGAGATATTCATTGCATCTAATTGTTGGGCTAATCCCTAATTTGTGTATTTTTAATTGCCTGAATGAAACAGGCGTTCTTGATGTGGCATGCAGCACCCCAAAATGAAATACCCTGCAGCCACTACATCAGGAAGGTTTACCCCCATTGCTGTCACCTTGGAAACCTATGCAAAATTGGATGTAAGACTTGGATGGGACAGAAGCAAATTTGGCCTTGTGAATTAGAGTAGGACAGGATGACAAGAGACCACTCTCAGTCACAGGTGAAGAACTGTGTGTTTCTGTGTCTAACAGGACAACAGATTTCACAGCAGCCACCAGAAGAGTATGCGAAGATACTTCTAGAGATAATAGGTTAAACTGAAGAAGGGAAAAAGGATCTGTAGATATAAAGCCTCATAGAACGCTTAGTCTCAGACAAAAAAAGCCATCATGACAAGTGATCATCCAATTTCGTGTTTTTTCCCTGAGAAAACTAAATCCCATGTCATCTCTTTCATAAGAAAAGTACATACTTGTTTTATATGAGTGGGACAGGAAAGAAGTGTCTGTCTTTTGTGACATACTGGCTGTACAGTGTGCAGACTGGGAAAAATGCTTTGTGCAGCCATCTTGATGCTTCAGATTAATTCTGTTTATTTTCTGACCTTTACATTTGCAGTTCTCCCATTCATCAGCAATGGATTTGCATGAGAGGAGGCTTTTACGTATTTTAGCAGCCATTTTGCAAAGTGCTTCTTAGGTTTTTTTTATGAGCTATGCTCGAAGACAATCATCTGAAGACAGAAAAAAAAAAAAGGGAGAACAAACAGGCTGGTTAGAAAATATTAATTTCTTCCACATATGCTGGTCACATTTTTGGAGCTCTGATGTAAAAGTACAATTATACTCTTGCAATGCCTCGGTGAGGAGGGTTTAAGTACCTTTTAATTCAAGTCTATTGTGCTCCTCATACTGGGAAACTCAGTGAGGCCTGTTGAGCCCCAAGTGTATTTTAGAGCAACCCCAAGGCTGCTTTCTTCCATAGCAGAAAGCTTCAAGGGGCACATTTGTGCCATATCCCAGTGGCCCAAGTCTCACCACTAAGCTGGGGCTTACATGAAAGGCCAATACTGAGCAGGGGATATTTCCAGGGGAATCAGCTCCTCCCTATTTAAAGGGTCCTTTGATCTACAAGAGAAATCTAACAGGAATTTAGCACAGCTAATAGCCAAGCCTTTGATCTTCCCTTTGGAGTTCCACTGGCTGTCAGACAGCCTGAACCCGTACTTCCAGCAACACGAGCCAGAGATTTCTCCCTGGCACTTTACAGTGAATTTGCCACCTTTGTAGATTGACCAGTGTTGCAGGGGTTTTTGCTCCTATTCACTTAACTTTTGGGGAATTTCTCCCTTGAAACCTTTTCTCAGACAATGGACCTTCCTTTCAGGCTCACTTTCATGTCTCTGTCAAGATGGTGGATAATGCTACTGAGGTGGCAGACAGCCCACTGTAGCAGAACACAGACTCTGAGGGATATTTGCCTTCTAAAAAAGATCCTACATTCTTTCCAGATCTAAATGAGTGTAAGTTAAAGGAGGGGTATATCAAGACTTCGATGACAGATGCCAGTGCAAAACTCATATCCTATTTCTGCATCAAAATATTTGCTCTTAATTAAATTTACTGCGCAAATTAACAGTGGAGGTGCCCAGATTTCTAATTGGGTCATTGCAAGCCAACTTTACATCATGCTGTGAAGTCAGCATGCTTGAGGAATATTGTGAAAAAAAAAAATATTTACTAAATGTGATGAGTTAGAGAAAAGGAAGGTGTATTAAGGACGTCAAGGATGTTAGTCTGAACCTCTAAATGTGTTTGACATCCTCAGTACCTTAAATGGTGGGTTAGATTATCAAAGGCATCCAACAGCTTTGGTATACTGGTCAGTATTTCCTTTCTCCATGTATTTCCAGGATAGCAGTGTATCTTCACAGGTTCCAAAGATTACAGACTCCAAATAAATCAATAAGAAAAGTCTCGGTTTTGATTTCCCAGTGTTCCACAGTCTGCAGAGCCTGCACACAGCTAGCACCACCACACAGAATGACACAAGCAGTGTCAAAGAGCCAACCAAGATGGTCTTCCCACATCTGACTCAGCCTTAAACTGGCCATAGAAACAGGACGTGTTCAGTACTTGTCCTCCTGACAAGCTCTCATCCAAGTCAGTCAGGCCCTGTGTAGTCAGCTGAGCACCACCTTCAGAGGTCCCCAGAAAGGCTGAGACTGCTCATTAATTCTCTCCTGGTCCACAAAGGGAGTTCCAGGCACGTTGCACTGAAACTGGCTGAATCTCAAAAAGATGATCTGGAAACTGCAGCAATAGCTTTCTCTATCCGTTCTACAGAGCCCTGCTGGTGGCACTGGATGTGCAGCCTGCAGGTGGCATCTGAAGTCACCATTTCTCTTTGCTCCTTGATGCAAATGGTGGGAGCCAGCCAGGACAAACGCAGAAACGTCAAGTTTGGTATCATAAAGCTCCACTGACTCTCAATTTGTAGAGCATCATGATGAGGAGCACTTCCCACCAGGAGAATGTCATGAACCGCTGCATTCAGCAAATCAGATGCAACTATTTCTTTTTCCAAGGATACAATCTGGTCCCAGCAGTGAAGATTAACCTCCCAGACAAATATTAGCCTTAATTTTGGTTTAACAGCCAGGATCAGCTAGAATGAGTTTCAAAACTGTTCTCTTGAAATGCACAACTAAACCAGGGAGGAACAGGGAAGAGCACAAGTCCCCAACAGCACTTATTTGAATAATCTTGCTGACAGATCTGTTCTTTTCTCAGAATTTCCAGTCTGCATAACAGATCACAATATGAAATCAGATACTGTCACTGGGCTCTGATAAATGGGAATGTAAGGACTAAACACTCCCTTTCCATATGAATAAATACTCCAATTCAAACGGCACCACTCGCATTGTTCATGCTGTCACCAAAATCCTGCAGGCAGCATCACAGCCTGGTAACTGAGCAGCACCCATCATTATTCACTTCATGAGCAGATATAGATTTTGAGCTCTCATTTACTGACAAACATGTTCCTGACATTATTATCTCGTCTAAAAGCTTCTGCGTGAGTTATAGCTACTGGATTCAAAAGGAAATTTTGCATCTCTGCCTCTGAATTACTGACAATATTTTCAGTGTCTCTGAGACATTTAGGGAACAAATTTCCCTTTTAATTTTAAGACTGCAAACAAAGGAGAAGCTATTACACCATTAGGCTAATTTTTGCAATGTTTTAATGACTGTCAGTTAAAATCCTACAACTCCCAGTCTGAATTTGCTGAGTTGCAAGTTCCATGTCAGTGGAGTTTCTTAGATGTTTTCCTGTTTGATCCAAAAGGCAAAGTAGATGCTATGAATTGTAGTTCCATCATTCATCCTTCTTCTGCACAAATAGAACAGGTCAAGGCCCTAGTTACAGCCTTGCTAGTAGTTAAGGCAAATTGCCAAAGCTGTTGCTTTTATTCTTTGCTTTTATTCTTGCAGTTCTTTTCTTCACTGTCTCCAACTTTGCCATAGACAAAAACCTTTATGGTGGAATCTATTCTCGTTTTAGGACGGGATTCAACAACAAGAGCTGGATCTGCAATGCTTCTGTCTTCTTCCAGAGGGCACTTGTAGCTAAAAGAGCACACAGGCAATAATATGATGATCATGCTGGATTCAGACACTGAGAATCTGATAATGTGAAATAACCCAAAATGCAATCCCTGCCTTACACTTATATGGCTTAGCCGTTCTGCTTTGCTGCCCAGGGTGGAAAGCTGTGGCTGTAAGCCAGCAAACATCCCAGTGAAGTCAGATCCGGGTGCTGCATGTACCCAAGGCCAGAGAAGCCTCTTTGTGGTTGCTTTGCAGCCACTGTGTGCTGGCTTGATTCCTCCCAAAATCATCTTCAATCACGCAGAGATGATTTACTTCTAAGGAGCAAGGGTTGTTCTTGACAAAGAGGCTGGGAAGGCCAGATGGCTGGGAAAGTGCAGGTGAATAGCAGAAACAGGTCAGAGGCATGGAGCTGGGCTGAAGGTGATGCTTCATGGCTGAGGAAATTGGTGGCAGAGCCATTAACTGCTGAGGACTCTGGCTGAGACCAAGCCAGGGAGGGATCAGTGCTCTCATGAAGCTCCCCACTCATCTATGCTGTCACTCCATCGTTGTTTCTAACGTGGATCCCAAATGTTTTCTGTAGTGCCCCTCAGAGTCCCTACAGCATGTTACTCTGCAGAGATGGACTCTGCTAAATAGAAGTGAAAATGTAATGACGTTTAGAGATAAGAAATAGCTCCAAGGGACGTGCTTCCCTTACAGAGAAGGAAAGGGAAGATGTGAGGGGGGACATGGGGGTCTGGCCATGAGAATCTTGATGAAGGGACAGGGATTAATTTACAACAGCACATTTAGTCTGTGTGTGGTACCAAAGCCAAGACACTGAGTTCCCCAGGAGGCTTTAACACAGAACAGTGCAGGGGTATTCAGAGCTCTTGGAAAAGGCCCATACCCAAAGCCCTGTTACCACAGATAAACCTCGAGGAGCAGAGGGGTGGCTGTCACAACACCACAGGATCCCATCATCTCACACAGTGTGATTCTAGCTATTTGCTTTGGAAAGGCAGGAGTGGTTAGGGATGTTACCAAAGGCAGCATGAGAAGATGATTATCTTCTGCAGAACACAAGGCTCTGCAGGTAATTACTGTCTGTGCAACCATAAGAATTTAGCTTGGAACAGAGGATACGGAAAATTGCGGTGTACCTTAAAAGACCATTTCTGCTGAGTCCATGATTGTTAGTATTAAGTAAAGTTATAAATTGCAGTCCATAATCTTGTCTTTAAAAGGTATTTTGTGCTCTGCACGGAGGACCAGGACAGAGAGGGGAGAGTCTCTTTTGTGATGAACCATCTGTCTCTGATGATGGCACATTTTTCTCCTCAGCTCTTTACGAGAGCTTGTCAGGAGATGGATTGGGGTGGTAGTGATGGTGGTGCAGCTGCAGCGATTGGTGGGTTCTACCCTACAGTTTCTATAAGATTACCTGCTGTTTTGGAGGAGGTTTTTTGCTCTCTTGGAATTGCCTCTTCTAAGAACATGCATGAATTACTCCTCACGATTATGTACTGGGGGGCAGTGAGCAGGAACCTGCCGGAGCCCAGCAATGCAGCAGTAAACCCACCTGCAGACACCTCCTCCTCTGGTCTTCCCTCTGAAAAGGTGTTAGAGCTTGAGTTTTTAAGCTTGGAAAAACGTTCCAAAGTCAGATAGTGTGAGAGAGATTAACTAAGAGTTGAGCAGAGAAAGGAAAACTGTATCTTCAAGTCTAAACATCCTGAGATTCCTAGGATTTGTTCATTTCCCATTTATCATGGTCATCTATAGGTGAAATCTGCCACGGGGATCATCCACAAGTCTCTTGTCATCACAGAGAATATCTGCTGCTGGTGAGAGGCCCCCCTGAGAAGGTTAAGTCAGGATAGTATTTTCCTGTCAGAAAGTCAGAATAACTGCAGATAACTGCATTTGTGTTCACAGCTTTCTGGAGACACCCAACACCATATAAATATTATAAATATACTCTAGAGAGGAAGATTAATGATGTGCGGGTGGGTTATAAACACAGATAAAGACAAGAGCTAGATGACAAGACAATCTTGTGAAAGAGAACTCTAATTTTGCTGGAAGATGAATTGCAGCTACTGTGAAGCACCAACTTTTAAATGCTTCAGGGACGTGTGTTTTAGGTCAGATGACCCTGGCATTAATAGAAAAATGAAATGGTATTTTTATATCAGAACAGGGCTTTTTAGGATTGGAGGTCACCTATTACTCTGCAGAGGAACTAATGGCCAGACAGCAGTTTGCGTGTGTGTACACATTCAATGGGTAACCAACTCTTGCAAGCTCCGTAATATTTAAGCTGTTACCTGAACCCCAGATACTTGAAAAAGCTCCTTTGTACCAAATAAGGAGAAGAGCTATGAGAGAAAATATTGATGTTTGCCTGGATTATTAAGATGTCCTCTTTCTAAACAATCCTGTTTATCGCTCCTCTTGAATGAACCACCTAAAAGGACGGCCGCTCTCCAGCTGAGGCCGCCTGCTCCACGGGAGTCCAGAAAACAAGAGAGATTTTTTGTCCAGAAGAAAAGGCTTTCAGAAAAGCAGCAGCAGCCAGGGGTAGGGAGGTGTCAGAGCGGCTCAGCCCTTCCCGCCCGGGCTCCATCCCGAGCGGGGCCGCGTCTGCCCGCATGAGCAGCGGCTGCGGCTCCGTCCCTGTGACTGCGCCGCCGGGGCCGGGGGCTTGGCAAAGGGGGCTGTCAAACGATGTGACTGCAGGCTGCTGATGAGAAAGAGATGCTGGTTTTTTGGGAGTTTTGCAGAGAAATGTCACAATGAGCTGAGTTTTCTGTCTTTGACTCACTCTGAGACAAGTTCGGATTAGCACTGATGCCTGAAGGAAACCTAAGACAAATCCAAATCCAAACCCTGACCAATTTAAATACTGATATATGTCCTTCTGTCAGAGGCAGGGGGTTTTAACCATCACTGTACATGAGAGTAAATAACTACACAAGGCACTGGAGGAATATATCTCCCACCTCAGAGCACCAAGGAACATTGAGACAAGATGAATTTTAACACCTATGGAGAGAGATTGGTTTTTCTTTCAACAAGAAAATACCTGTTGTGTTTTGCTTATGATGTCTTCATATACACCCCACTTTTCTTGGGAAGCTTTGCTTCCTGGATTCCATTCTGAATGTTGTGGTTCTTCTTCCCTTTTGCAAATCCTTTTCAAGGTCTAAAAAAAAAAAAAATCCCCATAATAACTAGTTCTATTTTATGGGTATCTCTGTATTTGCGGATATACCTAGAGGCAGATTTCAGAGTGGTTCAGAGTGGACATTAGGAAAAAGTTCTTCACTAGGAGGGTTGTCAGTCAGAATATACTCCTCAGAGAAGTGGCCATGGCACCAAGCCTGACAGAGTTCAAGGAGCATCAGGATGATGCTCTTAGACACCTGATTTAGTTTTAGGTAATCCTTTGAGAAGCAGGGAGTTGGACTCGACGACCCTTGTGAGTCCCCTCCAACTGGCAATGTTCTATGATTCTATGGTTTCCAGCAGAGAGGAGTGGATCCTGACCACCACCCAGCCCTGACAGTGGGATTCCTTCTCTCTCAGTTACTTCTGCAGTTTATTTGCAGCACAAGAAAGGCTCAACATTGCTCTAGCACATTTTCAGCCCAGAAAATGCCTGATGTCTGCTAAAAGTTCATGAAGATTTGTAGTGGAGGTACATACTTGAGATGAGCCCAAGCATCCTGAATGACACCTGTGCTCCACCCTCCAGCATCACATCGGCGCTGTGGGAGTTCTGACAACTCTGTCCTTGAGCACACCACAGCGGCGCTTGCAGTGCTGATCCTCCCGGCACCACTTCCAGGGATGCTCGGCACTCCTGGAAAATCTCCCTCTTGCCTCTGAGTAGGATGGGAAGGACAGGGGAGGGACGAAGGCAGCGCCCGGAGGAGCCGCAGCACCGCTGTGTGGTGGCACTTCCCTCTGCAAGTTAAGGACAGGGACAGCAGCTCGCTCTTCTCAAACACGCTGCTCAAGACCGGTGCATCGCTTTTTGTGGCACCAAGAAAAGCCTCTTCCTCACCGTTTCGAGGCTTTGCTCTGCTCCCTCCCTTCCTTTCTTCCTTCCCCCCAGCTCCAATCCCTCTGTGTGCAGACAATCTTCACTTCCCAGTTTTAAAGCCCCTGCACCCCAGGACACAGCAATGATATTGGGATGCTGCTTCACAGCCCTGTGCCTGGCTGGAAAACACAGTCAGCTGTGCTTAATCCTTCCAGTAAAAAAAATTGAGAAAAAAAGAGCAAAATTTACCAATAAATTTCTCTTTATATCTTTATACGTTTTTCCATTCCTGACACACAAATTAGAGAAATACAGGATCACTCCTTACAAAAGATCTGTGACATCAGTTTTCAGATGTGACTTACCTAAGGAGATTTGGTGAATTAATAACACAGAACAGAGCGAAATTTTGACTAAAAGCCGTGAATCCAGCTACTGAAGGATGTGGACTGCTCCCTGGAGTAGTCACACTGGACAAAGACTGGGTCAGCCTTGAACAACACTGCAGAGGCCCAAAGTCACAGCACTGAAATGGGTTTTGTCACTCAACTTCCATTTCCTTTTAAACACCTAAACAGTCCCTATGACATCTCTGCAAACTGAAGACAAACTGATCTCTCAAGATAAGTTCGTTATCAGTGGTTTTCATCCTGTAAACTGTGGAGGCTCACTAGGGCTGGAGCTTAGTTTTGAGTGTCTGAAAAAAAAGAAAAAAAAAAAAAAAAAAAAAAAAAAAACGCAAATCAAACCAAAACACACACAAAAACCCCCTAGCTAAACATCAGTAGTTATGTGAGTGTTAGCAAATCAGAAAAAGTCTGAAAAATCACTGAGCTGCAATGTTTAGAGATCAGTCTGATTTCTTAATTCTCCACCTTATTCCCTAATTCCCTTTTAGCTGAGAAGAGACTCTATCTCAAATGATGTCACTGCAGCATCAGCTCCAAGCCAAGCAGATAAATGGCCTTACAAAAATCCCTCTCAGTGAGAAATGGTGTGAATTAGGTCAAGATTGGGATAATGCAGAGATCAGGAAATAAGGCTTCTAAGTAAGCCAAAAAGCAAAGTGCTAATGGCCAGGACAGCAATATATAATGAGCTCTTAAGAAGAACAACACATAACTAAGCCCTATATTTCCTCACTGGCAGTCAGCTGCATGTTGGTGCTTTAATGAAGTTACAAGGCAGAACACAGAGGTACCTAATCTCCAGAGAACATCATTAGTGAAGACAAACTACATTTTACAATGCTGCCATTATTTTTGCTAGCATCCCATTAATCATGTAATGGTCATTACTCATTATTTGCTTAGCCTGGACAGAGTATACATCTGTGCAAAAATACCCACAGAATCACACATTCGGGTGGTCCCTGCCCCATGGAGCCAACAGAGCTGTAATTTGTCACTGCTGCCAGTGACCATCAGAAGTTTGTATAGGAGGAAATACTGCCTACGTCCATCTTCATGGACAGTTGAAATGGAAGTTGGCTTCTGCTGTGATAAATTGAAGATGCTGAATGATTTCCAGGCCATGAGGAGTAAAATTCTCTATCAGATTTGGAGAAAAAAGAAGGCAATCACGTTGCCCTGCTGACCTCAGATACCAGTGGGGGACTGCTCCCCCAAACTGTTTGAAAAAGGCCACAGAAGATAAAGCTCAGTTGCAACCCGCTGGTCAAGTATAGAGAGGCTCTCAGGGGTGTCTCCCTGTGGGGCCAAGGGTTAGCAACAGGCTCACCTGAGCTGCAGAGGAACAAGACACTGGTCTGCAGGCACTGCTGCTGGGAAAGGCCATTCACAGTGGTAATGGCCTTCACTCAAACACAAGATGACAAATTTCCTCTAAGCCTTGAAAAAGCACTAGCCCTTGTCCTCTGAATAAACACAGCCAGCTGGAAGGGGTGTTCCAGCTCACCAGCTGAGAGGTGCCCAAAACAGTCCACAGACCGCAGTCCTCCCATGGTGACCTGGGAAAGCAGAGGTGCTCCCACATCACAGGAATGTGACATTTCACCAGTGACTTACTCACCCTCCCAGTATCCAGAGAAAGGGTTCATGTGGATCTACCCTTCACTCCACAAAGGGAAACTGAGGCAAGGAACACACTGCTTGGTACCCGCTCCTTGGGGCCGTACAGTGCTTGTTTTAACCAAACACGTTGTGGAGGTGGCACTCCCATGTGGCAATTAATGAGCCAAGACATTGGGAAGGAAGACACATTCAGAACTGAACTCATTTCATAGCCATCTCCTGCAGTCTGTGAATGTGCTGTGCCAGTTCTGCATCCTGATTTATCATCCAGCAGCAGAGGCACAAAAATGAGCAGGGTGAGAACTCAGTGACCTGTGGTGCTGGGGGGGACCCTGACTGCAGCACCCACTCAGAGCAGGACAGTGCCTCTAGGTGGCTGTCAGAGTTGCTGTGCATTTTCAGATCAATTGTGCAACCCCACATTTTTAACAAGGGAAAATAAGTTCTTTTTTCCTTTTCATGTGTGCTTTTTTTTTTTGTGTACGTGTGTGTCTGTGCTTTTTTTTATGCCCTTACATCATCTAAGGAACAATTGACCAACTCATGTAACAGTTTTCCAAAAATATTTTGCCTGAGGCAGATACTCAGGACAGAAAAAAATTCAGTCCAGGTAATTAAATAACTTGTCAGTTATGACAAATTGTACAAATAAACAATTGCAAATGGCTCCCAGTGAGGTAACCCATCAGCTCCCATGCCACAGGCCAGGAGTCCTCCTGCAGGAGCCCTGTGGGTCCTTCCCTACTGCTGGGCAAAATGCTCTTGGCAAAGGCCAGTTTGCTGCAGAGCAAGCTTCAGGATGGGTGAAATGTCTGCTCGTGGACACTGGCATTCCTGGGGGAGAGATGGTCCAGTCCCAGCAGAGAAAAGGGAGAGCCGAGTGTGACCTGCACTGCTGGCCCCTGCTCCCCACTAAAACACAGGGATAAGGACTTGCTCTGGGTGTGCACACCCCCAGAAGCCACACAGGCACAGCATCGGTGCTGCTCCAGCATCACAGGCTCAGGCACAAAACCAACACTTTTCTGCTGAACTTATCCTGTTTTAAATAACCAATTCAAATTCTGGTGATGAAATCATCCTTGTCCCCAAAGCAAGAGGGACTTCTCACACCTGTACCCACTGCCCTCACCATCATCTGAGGCAAAAAGCCAACAGCTGATGATATTTTACTCCCATAAAGGGGCAAGGAAAGGAGTCCCCCTCCTTTGCACTGTGTTCTGCAATGCTGAGGCAAAAGCAAAGGGTTGTCCAACACGGCCCTCCAAAAGATGCACTGAGAGAAACAATAGCTTCCAGCATGGTTTTGGAGATTTGCTGTCAAGGAGCAGCTGCCTTCCTCTGAGGATGGTGCCCTTGTGAGCTGCAGGCTCACAGGGTGACTACACTGCTGGGGACATGGGGCAGTCCACTTGCTGGAGGAGAGGAGACAGATTATTCTAATCCTTTTTTCCTCTTCATTTCACCCTAAGCACTGAGTAATCAAATGTGATAAGTTTTGAGGACCATTTTGAACCCTTGTCCATGTCTAGCAATTTACTTACCTCAACAGGCCTTTCTCTCTTTCCCCAGGAAGCTCTGAATGTCTTTCTCTGCACGTTAAGGAATATTCCCTTTCTTCTACAGTTCAACAACTCCATATCTCAGTTCTGAATGACTGGTGAGATCCCAATCACAACAGAGCACAGTGATTACCCTGAGGCATCCTTTACAGACCTCTAACATCCAGGTCAGGAGATGGCATCTGGGAGAAGTAAAATTCCCTCGTAGATTGTCCTGTCCAGAGGATGTTTCCTGCTCCTTTTTTGTCTTATTTTCCTGAGCTGTAAGGAACTGTTTAGCCTTTACTATGCTTTTGCCCAGGAGAGCTGGAAAGGCAAAATGATTTTTCTAAAGTAATTGTTCTACAGAGAGTGCACAACACTTTCTGAAGCCGAGTCAGCACATAAATGTAAGCCATTAAAATGAGAAACCCACTGAGTATTGAAGCAGTTGAGAACCAAGGCCGGCTGCACCCTGGCTAAAAATCAACTATGGAGTTCAGCCAGGGGTCATGATGCCCTATAACAGCAATGTGGAGGGGTCTTGATGTCCTATAACGGCAAAATGGAAACATGAGCTGATTAGCCAGGGGTTTTTATTGCTGATGGATGAACATTAACAGGAAATTCACTCACAGGTAAAGGAGAACACAAATATTATGGTTGGAGCAAATGTATTTCATTAAAGTAACTATGCGAGTTGCTGTTCAGATTGGAGGAGATGACATTCATCTGTGATTCATCTGTCTGTGCCTGTGAACAACTGCAGGTACCCCCTCCCGGCTGATCCCTTTCAACATGATCCCATCAAGGCATCCAGTCCTGCAGTGGGAGCCAGCATGGGCAGAAACCCCAGTGCTGGCAGCAAGTGTATTTCAGGGGAGATAATTCATCTCTTTTTCAACAAAATTGTTAAAAGTAACACCCTTCTTCCCTTCCCTTTTCCTGAATGCATTCCTCTTTCCTGAGCTGAGAAGAAATCTGAAAGTGTTTTCAGAGGAAAGCTGGGGAAAGGAAAATTATGTTGAATAGATCAGGAAAAAACCCCAGAACTTCCTAGTGTGGCAATGAGTTGTATTCATCTGTAAAATCAACTTCTGAGACAAAAAGATGATGAAGATGATAACCCAGTCCCATGGGACAAAAGAACCAGCTGCTCTGTGGTTTGCACTGTGCCCTCTGATGGGGAGCAACAAGTGCCCCAGTGCAAGAGCCTTGGACGTGGATGTAGTATGGCACAAATATCACAGTATATACAGGATGCATAGCCAAGAGCAGCCTTTGCCCCCAGGTGCCATTCCAAGCTTTGAAAGCTATCAATTCTCACATCCTCTTGACTAGAGGGTTGGTCCTTTCAGCCCATTTCCGTAGGGAAATCCGAGCTTGCAGCCGCGCAGAGCACACAGAGCCAGGCGTGTGCTCCCTGCCTTCCCCCTTACCCCCCACTGCGGGACACGCAGAGAGAAGTGGGGCAGCAGCAGAAACACAGATGAGCTCATTTGACTTACCTGGTCTCTCCTGGGCAGTGAATCACTCAACAGCTTCAATCAGCAGAGAGAGCAGCTCACAGGCATCCACCAATGGCTCTCCACAGAGAGTTCCCATCTCCTGGGGGGAGGGACACAGCACCACCAAAGTCTGTGACTGGTTGGTACGTGGGACAGCCCTGAAAATGAAAAACAAGGTGGAAATAAAAGCTGCTGGAGGCTGTATCCATCAGCTCACCTAGAAACGCTACCAGCTGCCCTGGAAGATAAGCACTGGGTGAGAGCCAGATCTGTGAGAGCCGTGTGCCGGTGGGGAAGCCCCAGCACGGGGTGTTCCCCCTGCCACAGCAGCTCTCTTCCATCCTCATCCTCCTGCTGACCGTGGGCTGAGCTGTGTCCCCTGCCCTGTGGCAGCAGAAGGAGGGACAAAGGGAGACAGGCCACTCTGGGCACCCAGGGATTCCCCAGGAGGAGCACCCCTGGCCAGAAGAACACGATGGACCGTTTCCGGATGATCTTCCAGTACTTCCAATCCAACTCGGAGTCTGTAATGAACGGGATCTGTGGGCTGTTGGCCCTGGCAAGTGTAAAGATGTACACCAGCTTTGACTTCAGCTGCCCCTGCCTGCCCCAGTACAACATGGCTTATGGCTTGGGGGTCATGTTTGTACCCCCCATCATCCTCTTCCTGTGCGGCCTCATCCTCAACAGACAGTCCCTGGTGATGCTGGAGGAGTGGAGGCGACCACAGGGGCGCAGGAAGAAGGACCTAGCTGTCATCAGGTGGGGTTTGCAGTGGCAGTGGCCTCCCTCTTTTCACCTCCTGTTTAGCTGTCTCTCTCCATAGCTTTGATCCTCCTGGTAGATTAATTTTCTTATAAGCTCATCTCCTGAGACCTTTCCCCATGACCCTGGAGGGGCACAGGTATGGGAAACGCATTTACATCCAGCAGAAATGAAGGCATTCTCATTCCATCCTAGCAAAGGAGAGCAGGAGTGCCTCAACACCTGGGCTTATGCCACCACCCTGGGAAACTGCATTGCTGCTGCCCTGTCATGCACTCGCAGGGTGTCTCCGGGGGCTTCCATGTGCAAAAACATGAGGCATTTCCTTTTAAGTATGCAAAAGGTGTGGCATTTTCATCATGATCATTCTTTACTGAAAGCCTCGTAGTCTCCCTCCCTTCACCTGAATTTTTACTAATTTATACTGGTGGAAGGGAGAGGAGAATCACATTCCATCTGTTAAATACGAGGTTTTATGCAGTGCACAGTTGGCTCAGAGAGGGGCAAGAAAGGCTGCAGAAAAAAAGGGATTTTCCAGATTGAAATTGTTGAGAAAAGGAAGTGTGAATGTGGAAGACAAGGGAGAGCTGACAAAGATCTGTGCATGGGAAACATAAGGGTATGGTCAAGGCAAGCACATAATGAGGGGACTGTGCACTGAGTGAATGCAGACAGCACACAGAGCACTGCCATGTGCTGGTGCAGGTTTCACTGAGAGGCAGAACCAACAAAGACATCCCAGAGCAGAAGCATCAGCTGGAGCAATGCTGAGGACAGCCCTGGGAGTCGGTTCCCTGGGTCTGGAAAGCCTGCTTGGCACAGGACAGCCTGCATGCCTCAGGGCTCTGGATGAGGAGAAAGCTCCCAGCATTTACCCACTCACCTCTCTCTCTCCTGCTCCAGGTACATGTGTTCCTCCATCACGCAGCGAGCCATGGTTGCCCCTGTCGTCTGGATCATAGTCACCCTCCTGGATGGCAAATGCCTGATCTGTGCTTTCAGTGGCTCCATGGATCCCGAGAAGTTTGTGGGCTTTGCCAATGTGAGCACAGTGCAGGTGCAGCAGCTGCTGGCCAAGGTGCCCTGCAAGGACGAGGAGCTCCTGAGGAACCACACGTCCCGCAAGGCAGTGTCCAGGTACCTGCGCTGCTGGTCCCAGGTGGGTCACTGCTGGCAGAGCCTCTCACGTCGGTGAGGTGACCAGGCATGTGGCATATGCTCCTGCTCTTCCTTGATTTGTCATCACTTCATTGTGGTCAGGCTGGGAGCAAGGCTGCTCTGTGCTTCTTCTTGCCTCCAAACGTTGCTATCCTGAGTGATCATCTTGAGTCAGGTAGGGAAAAGGAAAGAAATGATGAATGGTTTAATAACAGAACCAGCAGCTTCTAAACCCGGATAATAAAAGACATTGTGTAGAATATAGATGTCTCCTAAAGCCCTGTTCAATGTCAAAAGATCTGTCTCACTGCTAACCCTGCAGACAGGACCCACTGCTTTAAGGACAGTGCAAGCTTAGACAGATGAAAACAGCTTGCTCAGGAACAACAGAATAGGGCACAATGGGGAGTGGAGCCCTGACTGGCCTCTGCTCTTGGTATAGGAGTGCTAGGTCAGGCATGGGGACTGGTGGAAAGCCATTGCAAACAAGCCCTTCCTTCTTATCAAAGGGAGCTGCCTATAGCCTGGGCTGTCTTCACCCTGCTGTGGGGACTCCTGGGCCCTGGAGTTAATGTAAGTACCAGGAGAAGATCACTGGAGATAAGGAAACCCCAAAGGAGAGCACTGATGTCCCTTTTCCCTGGGGCACTCTTATGCTCAAAGCAAATGCCTGTCTGCTCCAGGCTAACTTTGCAATCAGTTATCCTTACTGAATGATTCATGCACAGGTAAATATCCTGTATTCTCTGGAAGGAGATTACACCAACCCTCTGAGTGCAGTGTGGGGTGCTGGACTATAGGGACAGATCAAAGATAGAAGTCCAGATATGCCACATTTCCCCTCCAGCCACACAGACTCCCTGTCTCGCTGATACAGGCAAACAGCTCGTGCTGTCCTTGTGTCTGTCTTGCTCCTGTTTCACTGCTTCTTTCTTATCACGCAGGCACTTGGCTGGAGCATTTTGTTGATCCTTATCATAGCAGCTTTCCTTGCCCGCTGGCTCAGACCGTGCTTCAACCAGGCCACCCTCCTGCAGGCACGTCACTGGAGCAACTACATTGACATCGAGCAAAAGATTTTTGAGGAAACCTGCTGTGAGCACAGCCGGCTCTTTGCTCACAAATGCATCCTCCACTTCTTTGAAAGTATGAGGCAAGAGATCAAACTGCACAGCTTCAGCTTGCCTGGGGAGGGAGAGGGGGCTGAAGGAGAGGAAGATCTTCTCTGGGGCATCACAGATCAGGACCAGGTGAATAAACTTCTGAAAACGTGGTACTATGAGAAACCTCCCCTGGATGTCAGCCAGGCAAGCCCGAGGCATCCCCTGGTGCGAGAGAGATCCCCTCTGCGCTGGGCAGACAGCCCCAGCACCCACTCCAAATTCCCCCAGCACACCAATGTGTAAAGGGGGCTTTCCCCTGCAGACACAGGAGGAGCATTGCCAAACCTCTGTAAAAAGCAAGGACCAGTGGGCAGGTGACAGTGGTGCTCACATTTCTCTCCAAAACCCCAACCCCAAAGGCCACCCCACTCCAGGGCATGCCTAGCAAAACTTCCAAAGTCAGCTAGTTCTGAGGGTCCAAAGGTCCCAGATGCAGTCACGGTTAATGACATTTTTCAGCCAAGGGCTCTGTGGGGCACTTCTGTCATATCAAAGAGTTTGCAGCTTCTTACAGCTGTGATAAAAATGTTCTGGCTTGAGGAAGGTTTTAACCGTGGCAGCTACATCTGGCAGTGTACACAAACCATACACACAGATGTGTGAGGAGCTCCTGCCCATTCCAGTGAAACCTGGCTCAAAGGGTTATCAGAGCTGACACAGAAATGATTTAATTGGCAGCTCTCTTAGTACCACACTAACATATTTACTCAAAAAGGCAAAACCACCTCCTACATCTTCCCATCTGCTGAGAGCTCTGGCTGCCCCCAGCCCAGCTGCCAAACTGTTCTGTCTCCCTCCAACAACCCATCAATACTTCCATGCGTTTTAAAAATGAAATACAGCAACACACTGAAATTCATGGAGCAGCATAACTTTGATTGAAGACACCTCTGAATAAGGATTGGATTGGGCTGGATTTGCAAAAGGAAAAGGAGATGGAGGCTTTGCTTAACACAGCCACAGAGCTGTGCTGGGGTTTAGGTAGCTGCTGTAAGCACTGGTGCTGAGACATGGAAAGGACACACTGACTCTGCCTGAGAAGTCTGAACAAAGATTATAAACACTCCCCTGCTAGATTTGAGTACAAACTGACCTATCCAGAGGACCACCCTTGGAACACCTATTTGGGCATTCAAAACTGTTTGAATGTAACCTTATCTCTGAGCCCTTAATGATAATTGCTTTCTCACCTGCCTTTTGCAGCCCCCATTGTACATGGTGCCAATTTGACTGGTACTTCTGTCCAGCGTTGCTTCTTGGATGCATTAAAGTCTTTACTGCAAACTAACCCAGCACAGACACATCTGTTCCTCCAGGCTGAACCTCACACTGATGCCCTCTTTGTCCCTTGGAGGGAAAGGTGCAACATGGAGGGACTGGGAGGAGGTGGGGGTGAAGAAGAAATGTCTCCTTGGGCATGCATGGATAGGTGGGGCAAGCACGGCTTCCAGGAGGAAGGAAGAGGGTGGGATAGAGGCAGAGAAACCTGCCTACACATTGGGACTAAATCCAAATTGAGGGATCAAAATGAAAATGCATATTAATCCCTCAAACTGACTTGTCAAGCTGCTGGCAGGTGGGTCACCTCCTCTCCAGGATGTTTGTATGCACAGGCCAGAGAATGAGGAGATACTGGGTAAAACATTGGGAGGCCAAATAGCTCCATAGCCCAGCCACGGGCAGCTGCACCCCTTTCCCCACTGAGGCCCAGTCAGGAGCTGCAGGGCACAGAGGGATGGGCTGCAGAGCTTTTCTTATTTGAATAGCAAAATCAGATCTGGGTGAATCCCTGAGCTCCCTTGGATGTGCTAGGAGAGTGCACAGAGCCAGATGTGGCCCATGCTGGTAGGGAAAAACACAGTGGTTTTCTCCCCAGGAGCTCCTTAGATCCAGGGAGCTTCTGAGCTCTTATTTGAAATTAGCATTGCACTGTGAATTGTGTCTCTGATTTACTTTTATCAGACATGACATCACAAATCTGAGGCTGCAGCTCAGTTTGGACTCACCATTCCATTCTAGTCAAAATAGGAGTCAAATTGGGTATTTTCCTAACACACTCAGAGCAGAGGTCTGCAGCTCCCTTTGCATGCTGCTTTCCATGCTTTCAGGTTTTAAGTCATCCCAGTGTGGCCACAAAATATGAAATGCAAAAAAGGGGAAGAGGAACAGATTTGTTATGTGTACCAGGAGGGAGAAAACAGGAGTGTTTAAGGCTGCTGCCATAGATTTTGCCAGTCTACAAAGGTTCATGCACTGCTGGGAGGGTCTGGTCTGGTCACAGAGTAGCTCCAGTTGGCTGGGGCCATGGGTGTTCATTCCTCCCAGCCTCCCTGAGTCCCCTGCTGTGTTTCCTTCTGAAGCCCAAGAGCTCTCCTCCATTGTGGAAAGTGGTACCTGGTACCCCATGACAGGACAAGAGGCAATAAACCCAAAATGCAGGAAACTCCATTTAAACAGAAGAAAACATTGATTTTGAGGGTGATGGAAAGGCTTGCCCAGAAAGTCCATGGCACCTCCATCTGTGGAAATACTCACATCTCAATTAGATGTGACCCTGAATGTGCTTTGTGCAGGGAGTGGTGGGTGGACCAAAAAATCTCCAGAAGTCTCTTCCCACCAGCTCTAGTGTGTACCCTCCTGTGGAAGGTGGGGCAGAGAGGGTCATTCACAAACTTTAGCAGCTCTCTGTCTCTCAGGGCTGTTGTGATGCCTGACCTGCAGATACATCCAACATCCTCAGGGATCCTCACCTGCCAAGAGCCTGTGAAACAGCAGGGCTGACTACAAAGACAACTTCCCCAGTCACTTCCCAAACTCTCCTGATGGGAATTGTTGCTGCTGTCACATCCCTCCTTTCTATATCCTGCACTGACTGGGACATGCAAAGCCCTCCTCGACTCCACACCTTGGAGTCTGTCTTGGTGTGCAGGTGCAGGACCGGGTCCTGGGAGAGACTAGGGCGTGTACCGTCTCTTCCAGGACATGGTTTCCAGAGCACAAGTAAGTTGGGGTTGTGGGAAGAAGCATCGGCTCTGCCTTCCCTTGCAAGTCAGTTAGAGTGAATTTTCTGTTGGGAAACTCATGAAAACAAAGTCCTCCCTAACAACAAAACATGAAAAGAAAGACCCAGGCATTGTCTTCGATGAGCTCTTTCCTGATTCCCACTGACTTGTTGGCTTCAGTGAGAACTGTAGTGCTGTACACCAAGCAGGCTCAGGCCCTTCATTCACGTTTAATAAGAGGCAGAGTTTTCCTGGAGATCAAAAAGCTCTCTGCTTTTTACAGGGTTGATTCACGCAGGCTTTGATGTGAACTGCCCTTCAAAAAGCCACTTTCCAGGTGAATACAGAAGCCAGTCTGAGCTCTTAGCTAGCAATACAATAGGCCTCATTTATATTCATGCAGCAAAATCTCTTCCCATTTGATGAGATCATGCAATTAACCTCTTCACAGCAGGCAGAGCTAAGACTGCTCAGGTATTACCCACACACTCTGTGCTCACCTCTGCGGTGGCATCTCAGGGTGAACTCAGCATTATCAGCTGAGCCCCAGGCCTGGTGCAGGGCAGACTCAGAACCTGCAGCACTGACTAATGGTCAAAACACCTGGTGTGGCTTCCTGTCTCTGTACTGGCACATTGCAAAACCTTGGGGGAAAGTATCTGTCCTGTGTCTTCCATGTGCAAACCACCTATGTACAGCTTCCCTTGGTGACATGTCCTACAGCCACCATCGCAGTCACTCTGGTGCCCAGTCAGAGGTATCTTGAGTCTCATATCAACAGCACAGGTGGTACCTGGTCCAGAGGGACTGAGCACTTGCCACTGTCTGTTTTACAGACACTTGTAGTCCCGGTAATCCTCCATCATTTGGCCGGTTTGAGGGAGCAACCGAGTGCACCAAGGCTGCTTTGTGAACTGGGAACAGAGATGCAGGAGAACACCACCAACACCATCCACTTCTTTTAGATTTGTGCTGTAAGCCTGGCCTCTGTTACCTCTCCTTCCTCTGCTTTTCCTTTGCTTTTCCCTTCCCTCTGGAGAATAAAAAAGAGGTATTTCCCAGTGAAGCAGGTACAGAAGTAGGGTCTGTCGGACCTGCAAGGTGCTTGCCTTAGATGCTGCTGAGGCAAGGTAGGCACACAGAGGGAAGGGGGAAGCTCTGGAATCCAGTTTTTCCGTGTGTGCCAGCACTGCAGAGGTGGGGTGTCCTATTCAATCCTGGGAGGAGCACCCACCTCCTGCATTTGCAAACAGGTTCACTGAGGCCAGTCAGCCAACTCTGCCCAGCACACAGAGTGCTCTGGGAAGGACACAGCCATGGTAACACCTGCACCCTCCAGCAAAGGGGACTGGTGCCTGGGAGACTGCAGAAATGGGGATGTGGAGAAGAATGAAATCAGGTTTTGCGAACCAGGAACAACCCAGGTTCCAGATCCAAAGAAGAGCATGAGGAAGCAAACTCTAAACTTTTGTAAGTTTTGTAAGCAGCAAAATCAGCAGAAAAAAATATTTTAATTTTCTGCTTTAAATACTGGGGTTGTAAGAGTGCATGAATGAAACAGTGAACTGCACAGAAACTTGGTGATGCCATCTTTGAAGAGGAAATCTGAAAGAATGAAATAAACTGAGGGCACAGCTTGGGCCCTGGTGGGGGAAGGAATCAAGCGAAGATGGACAAGTTTCGGATGATCTTCCAGTTCTTCCAGTCCAACCAGGAGTCCTTCATGAACGGCATCTGTGGGATCATGGCCCTTGCCAGCACCCAGATGTACTCAGCCTTTGATTTCAACTGCCCCTGCCTGCCACACTACAACCTGGCCTATGGGCTGGGCATCCTCCTGGTGCCCCCCTTCATCTTGTTCCTGCTGGGCTTCGTGCTGAACAACAACATCTCCATGCTGGCAGAGGAGTGGAGGCGGCCGCGGGGCCAGAGGGGGAAGGACCCGGCTGTGCTGCGCTACATGTTCTGCTCCATGGCGCAGCGGGCCATGATCGCCCCCGCCGTCTGGGTGTCGGTGACACTGCTGGATGGCAAGTGCATCACCTGTGCCTTCTGCACCTCGGTGCCCGTGGAGACCCTGGGCAATGCCAGCCACACCCCTCTCTCCCAGGGGGAGGTACAGCGGGTCCTCGCCCGAATCCCCTGCAAGGAGATCTACAATGGGCAGCAGCTCATTGCCAATGAAGTGGCCGTCAGGTACCTGCGCTGCATCTCACAGGTAAGAGGCACCATGCCTGTGCTCTCACTGGTGCCTTGGGGTTAGGCACTGCCAGCCTTAGCTCTTCCCTCGACAGAATCTCCTTGTTGAAATCAAGCTGCAGCAGGAGACACTGGTGATTTTGTAGGGGTACAAGGTGTTCAGACTCAGCTCTGTGGAGTTATGCCTCCAGTGTGGTGCAGAGGCTGTAGCTGTAGGTCATCCTATAATAACTGGCCCCCTCTCCTGCCTAGGCAGCCCAGGGCTGCAGAGCAGTGACAGCCAAACCACATGCATGTATTTATTCAGAGCAAGTCCAGAAGGGGCTGAGATGGATCTTATTCAGTGGCTGGTGGGCTGTCACCCTCCCCAATAACCCAACAGTTGCTCTTGCTTCTTATTATAACACGTGCGAGCAACGGGCCGATAACCATCTATGCCACTTGTCTCTGCCGCTGCATGGGAACAGCCAGGGTGTGTTTATTAACCGTCCCAGGAAACCACAAATAAAGATGTGCCACTAACCACTTGTCCTGTGCTTAATTCCTCTCAAGCCCTCTGCTCCTGGCCATGCTGGAGACAGTATGGTCTGAAACACCTATCACTCATGTACTCCTGTTTATAAGCAGCTCTTCCACCTGACCTCCTTAGGGCAGACATGAATTATTATCCCCTTTAAGAGAAATGGAGCCACAGGGACTTCTCCAAAGACATAAAGCAGATTTTCCTGGGTAGACCCCAATTGGAAAGCATTGGCAGCTGAAAAACAAGAGGTCCCACACAGAACCTCTCCTCCAAGGTGCTCTTTTAGGGGGCTGCATTTCCAGGAGGGTTGAACCTCACGAGCTCTGCCAGTACAGCCTGGAGGCAGCCTGAGCTAAGACTGATGGTGAGCAAGACAGACTGGTCCTGGCTCTGCCATCACCTCACCCTTCCTGTCAGACCCCATTAACAGGGGAGCTTTCACTGCTGCTCACTCACAGTAGATGTTACTAAGTTCAACAGCTCGGAAAAAGAGTTAGACAGCTGCATAAACCAGGGAGTATCTGGAACAATACTGCAAGTCAGAGGACACAGGCTCTCCTAGACCCAGGTGAGGCACCGTCGTATCGGAGGCAGGACCAGGGGCTGGGTGCAGGATTCAGCCCTGGTGTTATTCATGGTCAGTGCCTGCTGATGCTTTACAAGGCAAGTGAGAGGTGCTGCCTATGTGGATGCACTGAAGAAAATTTCAGTGCAAATGCACTCTCATGGTTTGCAGGGCCTCCTCATCCAGCTTTGCAGTGTAAACACAGCCAAATGTCAAACAGCCCAAAGTGGAGCCAGGCTTGTTTGCAGATCAGGGGTTTCTGCTGGCTGGTTCTGCTGTGCATATGCTCTGCCTGCCTGTGACAGCTCTGGTTCCCCTTCACCCCTGCAGGCCATGGGCTGGTGCTTTGTGCTGCTGATGACCACGCTGGCTTTCTTGGTCAGATCCCTTCGGCCTTGCTTCAGCCAGGCTGCCTTCCTGAAGAGCAGATACTGGTCCCACTACATCGACATCGAGCGCAAGCTGTTCGATGAGACGTGTGCGGAGCACGCCAGGAGCTTTGCCAAGGTCTGCATCCAGCAGTTCTTTGAGGGCATGAGCACGGACCTGGTGGCTGCTCGCTGCCACCTGCCCAGGAAAGCCCCTCCGGATGCAGGGGAAGCTGCTGAGAAGCTCTTGGGCATCACCGACCAGGGCACCATGAACATGGCCCTGAAGAGCTGGCACAGATGCAAGCCCCCACTGCACCTCCACCCACCTGCCCTCCCCACTGGAAATGGCTGGGCAGGGGAAGGGCAGCCCCCCACGCACCCCTCTGCACCCCTAAGAGAGACAGCTGCCTACTACAGCTGGGTGTGAGGGGCTGCACAGCGGGGCTGTGCAGAGGCAGAATCATGTTTTCGTGAGATGGGCTGCAGAGAGGGCAGAAGGAGCCAGGGCACAGGCAAGGGCCGGTGCCACAGCAGCTGCAGGGGAACAGGCACCCAGTGGCTCAGTGGTGCTGGTGTGATCCCATCTGCTCTCACATGCAGTCCTACAGCACCAGTAATACAGGTAAATGAGTTTTGTGCCAGGAGGGACAATTATGCGAGTCCATGATGGACAAGCCCTGGGGATGCTGAAGGGTTCGACGTGGCAGCCAGATGTGCCATGTGTCCCACACCACTGAGCACCAGGTTTGTGTTGTGGCAGTTGCAAAGACAGACACTACCAGATGAGCAAAACTTCTCTTTTATGACGTGCTTGGCACTGAGCAGTGCATGTGGGTTTAGGCAGTATTAAAAATCCCCTGGTGGGGAAACAAGCTGGGGGTGCCCCTTTCTCCTGCCAAGTTGTGGAACCCTAAAAGATCACATTACCCCTCCACACACTACATCCCCACAGACACACAGCTCCCAAGCCAAGAAAAGCTTTAAAATAAATTTGACCGAAGCAATGAGCTAGTGAAGAGACATCCCATATCGCACTACATGTGACAGAAACAGCGTGGTTGGTGTTACAGGGACTATTAAATGAGGATTTCACAGAGATGCTCCTTGAGGGAAGTGTCCAGACAGGGACAGCAGCTAGCATTCAGCAGCAGGGAGTGGAGAGGAGGCCCGGCCAACACCCTGCCATAAATCTGCCTCAGGACAATTTTTTCTTATAATTTCTCCTGTATCTCTCCCTGACACAAAGACTGTTGTTAAAAACCCACCTGGGTGTTTGTTTAAGCAGCCAAATAAATAATTCAGGCTTACCATTCAAGCTCTGTGCTCAGACACCAGGATTTATAAAAGCTATTTACAAAAGCTGTTGGTGTTTCTTTACTTGGATGCAATGAAAAGGACTGGGAGCGCCCCCAGGCCAAGCCCGGGGTGCTGAGGCTGTGTGGGTTGAAGTGTTTTGCCAGTGCATGGCCGCCAGCAGCAGCCAGCCCTGGCCCTTGGAGGAGAAGACGGGAACACTACACAATACAAGGTGGCTGCCCACTTCCACAGAAACTGAGGATGACAGGATGCAGGCCCTCGAGGTGACCATGGAAATCGCAGCCCAGAAGAGTGTTTCCAAGTGGCCCTGGTTTTATCACAAATATGCAGAGGCAAACCCGTTTTGAGGGATGAGTTTTAGCCCTGCCACGTCCCTTCCAAGATGTTCATACCCTTGAAATTTCTGCTGTGGTGTTCTTGTTGAAACAACTTATTATGGCTGGCCAGTAATTGAGGTGACTGTCATTTGCATAAACTTTAATTATCAGTGTGTAACTCCACAGAGGCTTTGGGGATAAGAGAACAAAGGACCAAAATGATGAGGAAATTCTCCTGGCTGCTGTGAGTGCACCTTAGCAAGCCCGTAGTCAAGACAGGCTGAATCTGGACAACTCCCAGGAGAAAGGAGTGTGACACGGTTTTGTCATCAATCTTCACACCCAAACTTTAATTAACGCACCTGCCCAGAAATTAATAGGCACAAAACCTGATTTACAAAGCAAAGGAGATTAAAAGATAAAGGTGGTTTCCACTCCTATTATTTGCCGTTCGATGCTGTTTGTGGCTCATTGAGAAAGGCGCACTCAGAGTCCCCACAATGGAGAGCAGCACGGAGGGGTGGCAGGCTCCATGGCACAGCCATTAAGGTATCAAAATAACTAGATGCACTTGCAACGAGAAGCTTTTGGACTTCTAATTAAGATTTTTAGGGTTAGAACTCTGCCCCCATGCAGCAAATTCAGCAGTTGCAGAGTCCTCATAGAGCAGGCAGATTCTCCTCTCCGTGCTGGAATTTGAGGACATTGCTCATTGCCTTTGGGAGGAGAGGCCGACACAGCCCCTGGGATTTCAGCCGGGCTGCGGTCCCGGTGCTGATCCCGCTTTGCAGCAGCGCCCTGAGCATGGAGCAAGCCCCAGGGTCCCCGCAAGCCGGCAGGGAGCCAGCCCCAGGCGAGCACCGAGGGTGTGGCAGTGCCGGGGGATGCACCGCACCCAAACAACTGGGAGCAGCAAAAACCCGCCCGGGGACCCCAGATCTGGGGGTAGGAGGGAAGATGGTCCAAAAATCCCATCGGCTGAACTGCCAGCGCTGGGCTGAGCCTAGATTTGCTCGGGGCAGAGGGGAACGTGGGTGTTGCTGAAGATTTGCCTGTGCTGAAGACATTCTCTGGGGAGGGCTGAGTTTAACCCCGGAGACAGACGGCAAGGAAGCTGGGGAAGGAGGATGGGGGCCTCCGGCCTCTGCAACAGGCTGGGCAGGAGTTGGAGCTGAGGGACAGATGGCGGAGAGGAGGGAGCAAAAAGAAAGTGAGGCACCGTCGGCTGCCTCGCAGGCATCGCTCGAGAAGAGGAAGCAGCGAGCGGAAAAGTTGAGCCAGGCAGGAATGCACTGCACTCGCCAAAATCAGGCTGTGCCCAGCCCTGCACACATGGCCCCCGGCCCTGCTCAGCCCCCAGCCTGCTGCAGCAGCCCCTCTGCTCGGTCCCGGGTGGGGGGAAGTGGAACCTGGCACCCCACAGAGCTTGTGATGCCCCAAAAACCCACCCAGGCAGGCGCCTTCCCACTGGCTCAGCCAGCTCAGCTCCCATGCGCTACAGCAGAATGTTCTGCCCCTTCCCATGGGACCATGGGCTTCCCTTGCGCTGTCCCTGCCGGCTTAGGGTGGCTCCCACCGGCATGACTGCGTCCCCTGGGGACCATGGGGGCTGCACCCAAGCCCCAGGCTGGGGGGATCCACCATTTCCCCTCTGCACCCCTGAAAGGCGCCTCATCGCTCCCATTCTCCAGGCAAACTCCCCACCATCCCAGCCAGCCATTGCACATCTGCATCATGAGTCTCAGAAAGCACGATGTGCTTTTTCCAGTGACTCATTCTCTGAGCTTTTCGTTTCCTTTTTTTTTTTTTCTTTTTAAAGGCGCAACCTCAGCCGTGCACACAGCAGAAGCCAAGCCTGCTCTTTGCCCCACCCAAGCTCAGGGCCTGAGAACAACCTCCTCCCTCTTCCCAAAAGCCGACAGCGGTGGGCATGTTTCAAACTGAATAAGGAAGCCTTCACAAACTGTTGAGGCTGTTTTCCAAAGCTTCCGCTTCTTCCATCAGACCAGCCTCAGCTGCATCCCGACTCCTGCACAGCCCTGTGTGCTGCTGGAAAGCCCCCTGCGACCAGAGCCCGAGTGAAAAACACAGGAGGGGCTGAGAAGGCTCCAGAACTGGTTTCAACAGCTTTTTCAAGTGAGTGACTTAATTTTTTCTCGCTTTCATATATATTTTGTGGAAAGAAACAAAGGCTCCTAAAAACTTACCTGCTGCAAACACCTTCTCTCCTCCCCTTCTACCCAACCCTCTCTCCCAGACCGTAACTATGAAGCAGAGGAAGGGTAACCTCCTCCAAATGGCCAATACTTCTCTTTGCCAGCTCCTCAGATTTTTGCTTTGCCGTTTGCCAGCCTCTGTCAGGAAGGTCACAGAGCCGTATTTATTAGAGCTGTTTGTGGGTAACTAACAACAGATGTTTGAACTAGAACAAGTTTGTGGGTTTAGCATCTGGCTGCAAACGTGGAGTTCCACCAAACGTGGAAATGGAGGCCTAGCTCCCCATCACGTGGTGGCAGTTTTCGGCTGGTCTGTCTCCTTTGCAGAGGGAGTTTTGCATATGGAAAACTGTGAAGCTGCAGGAAGACATTAAGGGCTGTTTACGTTTAAACTCAGCAATATCACACTTTAAAGGGATTGCCATGAGTTAGGCACAGCAAAGAACAGAGGCCAAATTTCTGCCCCTGTTCCCCTCCCCTGCCCCATGGAGAAAGGGGGTAAACCAGGATTTGTTGAGGCAGCAGATGAAATGAGGCACAGTAGTGATTTAAAGCACTGTGTATAAGCAAGCCTTGTACAAAAGACCATAATTAAAGTATCTTTGGCATCTTCTGCATGAATGTCCCTGAAGTCTTGTCCCTGTAGTTTGGGGTGGCCCAGGGAAGATTTTGGGGCAGCACTGTGGGCCAGGGCTCCCAGGTAGCCCAGGATGTGTGCCAGCACTGTGCAAGCTGCCAGAGACGGTTAGTTGGGTGCCCAGGTCCTTCCTGTCTCCAGCAAACCCTGGTGACAGCAGTTCCCCTGGGGCCAGCGGGTTTTGTCACATGGGTGAGGGTTCCCAGAGCTAGCAAGGTGCTTGAGGCTTCCTGAGAAGAAACCCTGTGGGGATGCAGCACTGATGGAAAGTCAACTAAGAAATTAATTGAATCCAGCTTGCAGATGGGATGGGGGAATGGACATCACTGCAGAGAGTGTCAATATTCCCTGGTTATTTCTCTGCCCTTAAAAAAAAATCAGGGCACATGCTTTGCCCTCCTTGTCCCCAAGTGCCTGCAGCCCTGTCGGTGGGGAATAACAAAGGCAAAGGGCACCAAAGAGCATCTCTGGCACTGAGGCTGCAGGCTGAGGGGTTCAGTCTCAGGGCAGCAAATAAGAGGCTGAGCTGCAGGGAGTGCAGGCCAGGGCAGGGAGTACGATTATGTCAACCAGCTGTGGGACAGGAGATCATCTGCCACACCTAATCCTAGCAAAAGCTCACGTGTAATTGCTGTCCCAGCTGTATCAGCATTTGGTGTTTGTATCCTGGGTCATCAGGATAAGCTCTGCTTTCCCAGAAAGTAACTTCTCTTGCTGGTAGCAACAGCCCCCAAGCATCTCTTCACCCTTGTCAGCAAAGGCTGCTCCTGCCTGGGCCTCCCGTGCCACATTTCTGTGCTCCCAAACCTGCTGGGATGTCTCACAGCACCCCTTGCTGCCTTCCTCACATACCTGTGTCTTTTAATAAATACTAACTCACCAGGTCTAAAGAGGGAGGCAAAAGCCACACAGAGCACCTTCAAAGCAGCACAACGCCAGCACCCACGTGCCACATGTGGCTGGGCTAGTGTGAGCAAGTGGCAGGGCTGGGGACACATCCTGGTGCCAGTGCTCTGGTCCAGTTTTCCCAGTAACATGGTGTCCTCCTTCATTGCAGGTTTGGGAGATCATCAAGAGTTTGTCAGTGACGCTGACAATAATTGCCTCTGTGGGAGGTGACTAAAACCAAAGACAAGGAAAGAGAACAAACACGTAATTGAGAGGGACAGAAAGAGATGTCCCACTTGTCATCTTTGCTGTAGTGAAGATTTTGGAGGGCTTAATGGGAAACTAAAATGGCTGAAGTTTCACATATTGCTTCAGAAAAGTCTCTTTTCAGCCTCTTTTGAAGTATCCCTGGTATCCGCAACCAGCTCCAGAGGCTGGGACACCAGGTGGGAGGAAGGGACATCAGTGAAGGTGTCTTGCTCCTGGAACAGCTCCTTGCACGCCAGCTAGCACCCAGCCGTTTCACCCCCCACTGGAGTGTTCCTCGGTGCTGGGGGCTGAGCCAGCACAGCCCCCCACTGCAGCACACACCTCAGCCTCCGGACGAGATGGCCGCCCTCATCGCTGAGAACTTCCGCTTTCTCTCCTTGTTCTTCAAGAGCAAAGACGTGATGATCTTCAATGGTTTGGTGGCCCTGGGCACGGTGGGGAGCGAGGAGCTCTTCTCAGTTGTTGCTTTCAACTGCCCCTGCTCCCCTGCCCGCAACTACATCTACGGGCTGGCTGCCATCGGTGTCCCGGCCCTGGCCCTCTTCCTCATCGGTGTCATCTGGAACAACCACACTTGGAACCTGGTGGCCGAGTGCCACAAGCGTGGCACCAAGAACTTCTCTGCTGCTGCCACCTTCCTCCTCTTCGGCTCCATCATGGGCCGGGCATCCGTGGCACCCATCACTTGGTCGGTCATCTCGCTGCTGCGTGGGGAAGCTTACATCTGTGCCCTCAGTGAGTTTGTCAAGCCATCCTCCCTGGACAAGTTCCCGGCTGAGTATGGGGCCGAGGTGCTGGCCAAGTTCCCCTGTAGAGACGTTCCGGCAAACCTCACCAAGTTCAGGGACGAGGTGACACGGAGGCTGAGATACGAGTCCCAGGTAGGCACACCAGGGAGAAAGCCACAGGGAGTGGGTAAGAGCACATTGCTGTGTCCTAACGCAGCCTCTCTCTTCTCTCCCAGCTCTTTGGCTGGCTGCTCATCGGCATCGTTGCGGTCCTGATTTTCCTCACCAAGTGCCTGAAGCACTGCTGCTCACCGCTGAGCTACCGGCAGGAGGCCTACTGGGCCCAGTACCGCTCCAACGAGGACAAGCTCTTCCGACGCACGGCCGAAGTCCACTCCAGGATCCTGGCAGCCAAGAACGTGAAACAATTCTTTGGCTTTGTGGCACTGGACAAGGAGGAGAAGGAGCTGGTGCAGGAGTTCCCAGTGGAGGGTGTCCAGCCGAGCCCCCAGTGGAATGCCATCACGGGCGTCTACATCTACCGGGAGAACAAGGGCTTCCCCCTCTACAGCCGCCTCCACAAATGGGCCAAAGGGGTGGAAGGGAACGGGCCAACCCCAGAAGGCCACGAACTGCTGTTTTTGGCTTCCTAAGACAGATGTGCACCAGCAGCGCTTCCCCAGACTGCCGGGCAGGCCTTCCAGTATCGGTGCACAGCTGAGGGATGCACTGGGAACATTCCTCCCGGCAGGATTACTTCTCTCAGCAGGTAAACAGGAATCAATAGCCTCAAGGCAGAGACTGATAAGCAATACCCCGAGCTGGGGAACCCCTCCCTCAGAGACAACAGTCTCACTGCTGTTCCCAGAGACACAGGGGAGCAAAGAGCACATGCAGCCCTTACCTCCAGGCTGCCAGTGCACCCTGCTGCCTGATGCACCAGCAGAAGCCTTGGGGAACAAGAGATGGGCACAACGTTTCCCAAGGTGACTCCTGCAGTCCCACTTGTCACCCCCACAGCAGGGTTAGCCCCAGCCATCCCACACACCTACTTGTTTTATTGACATTAATATCTTCTTACACACTCGTGCGATGCCTGTTACACAGGCAGGTCCCAAACCACTTCACAGACTTTACAGTGCAGGTAAAAGATGGAGCGGGGTAAATTCCTGGAGCAAGGAGAATGCAATAGCATCTCAGAAGGAATGGGTCAGTAACATAGCCACATACCAAATAACTGAGAGACTAAAGCAGGAGGAACCACCAATGTTCCTGGTATTCAGAAAGGCACTCTGTAATTACCAAGTTGAAATGTGGGTAGGACACCAAACTCCCTTTGTTCTTACTGAAGTGCCTGGCAATCTCTAATGAGCCCAAATGGTCACCACCATGAGTTTATAAACCCAGAGGAGGCACCATCAGCAGAACAGCTTTGGGGCAAGGTAGCAAGGTGGAGACTGAGAGGAGTCAGTACCCACAGTGAGCCACACCACTGTCTGCAGCTCATTGCATTTCTCATCCAACCATCAGATGAGAGTCCTTTGTTTGGGTTGCAAGCTGCAGGAAGACCCCCAACCAGAATTAGCTTTACACATATGTATATATAAACATACATATAGTGTATGTACCATGTAACTGTAGTTAGTCAGTTGTATTAATGGAGCATTTTTCTCGAACGGAAAGGGGATGAGAAAGCTGCCAGCCCAAAGAGCACAGTATTCACCCATCTGCTGCACTGGGACTGCAGCCCTGGAGCAACAAGGGACAGCAGGAACAGGATGGGGGAGCAGCCCTCTCCCTACCCATCTACCACTGAATTTTCTAAAACTCTTTCCACTGCCTTAATTGGCCCCTGGAGCAAAAGGTCTCTATTACGGACTTGGCCATACTCTGGGAAAGCAAAACCAGAAAGGTGTAAAATTACTACCCTCACCATGACACTGTGTGACTGTGGCTTCAAGGCTGCTCCTCTGGCATTGCACAGTCCCTTTTCTCCCACGGGTCAACCCTGTGTACCCAACTGTTTAAAGAGCTGGCATGACAGAGAAGTTTGCTTTTCCTACTTGAACTGTTTTGTTATAGGTACAACCTCCTTTTACACTGTGCCATTTACCAAAAAGCCTTAAGTTGTTCAAAAAAACAGCTCAAACCCACTGAACTCAGAGGGGCTTTTGCACAAAGATATTTGAAATAAATTATTAAATGAGAGTTATTTCTCATTGCCTTATGATTTTTTTTCAGGGGGGCATAAAAGGCATAATTTAACATTCTCTTTGAACTCAAGGACTGGGAACTTATTTTTTCTTTCTATTAAACATTCAGATCCTCTCCTATCCAGATCATCCTAGAATGTTTTAAAGTATTGCCATGTATTACAAGTTAGTAACATGGCTTTTTAGTTATTCTTGCACTGAGTAGCACAAATCTTGTATATCAGGATACACAATTGCAGCAAAGGAGAGAAAATTATTTAGAAAGCTTTTTACAAGTATGGTATCTTGCAAGAAAGAGCTGGAGGGTATTCCCTCACATAAAGAGACTGGAACACCGCTTAATGGGCGAGGCATCCCAGGATCCCTGTTCAACCTCTCTACAGATCTGCTTTGCATTTGTGGGAAGGCTTGGCTCCCAGCCTCACCATCAACTAATCCACAGAAATAATCAGATGGAAGTTAAATGAAATTGCATTAACTTGAGATGAAAGGGAGTTCATTTGCATTTCTTCTTGCTGGCCCTCGAGTGCGAACATGCAGACGCGCACGCCACCCCCACACAGCCAGCAGACACATGGTAACTTGCTGAAACAAAGCAGAGTTCCTCTTTCTTCCTTTATTTCCCTTGCCTTCCTCCTTGATAGTCCTAGTTATTCCTTTGAACCACCCCCACTCTGGTTCCTTCTCTTCCCCTTCCCTCTGAAGAAATGGGGCAAGACACGTAATGCTTGAGAACGGATTTTTATCCTAAGTATAAACCATGAGCACAAACCATCTTTTGTTCTGTTTATATTCCTTCTCTCCTGCATTAAATCCACTCTCTTTCCATGTGCTGGGATGGGCTAGGGGCTTGTCCAGCTTCTCTGTTTTCCCTCCCTCTTGTTGGAGAGGCATGTTTGAGTGGACAGCTGTCGGTGAGGAGCGGAGCAAGACACTGCACTCAGAAATTAGTTTGCAATTGCAGGGATTTGGTTTTTCTCCTCTCCTCTGCCACCCTGAGCATGCTCCCCACTGAGACAGCCCCAGGCTTCTGCCTCTCCTGGCACATCAGCACCCTCAGGAATATCCCTGCTGTTCCTGTCACCCAATGTCCCCCAGTGACAATGCTGAGGTGAGGAACACTAACCCACACAGTTTTAGACACAAGCACAAGCAGCCAGGTTAGATTTCTCACTGAAATGCCACGAGGGAAATTGAGCCACCTAACTTCCTGGCATGCTGAATCACACAAGCTGTGAGCTCACACTCTCTGCTTTTCCTCCGAAGAATGACAACAATCCCATCACAGAGCAGCCCACAGGTCACAGCTCCCAGCAGCAAGATGGGTTCAAACCAGGCTCCTCCAGTACAGAGAATTACACACAGGTCTTTCACTTTTCCTGCCTACTTCAGAGACTATAATTGCCCTAGTAGTGAAGAAGAAACAATACCTCTGAGGGATCTTGGTTTCTATTGCAACGCTTATTTACATGTTCTATTATGCAACTAATTAAACCAAAAAAAGAGCCACCTTCACCGAAGCAGTGTTCTTTTAAAAAAGCAGCAGTTACTACTGCATGTTGCAATCAGCCTCCTCCACTACAAGACCATTAAGCAAAATCTGAGTACAGCACCCTGCTCTCCCTGGGGGTAAGAAGTGAAATGACTTGTTTCTGCATCCCAAAGGACTTGGGAAAGAAATAACTGCTGAATCATCCAGCCTTGCCAACACTGGGCATTCAGAAAGGCAGAACAGCTGGGTGCTGCAGAGCTCTGGTTTTGAGTTTAGAGTATCTACAATGAGTAAAACTCTTAAAGTTTGGTACTTCAAAGCTGAGCATCCACTCACTAGTGTCTACACTGGATAACCATACCTGCTTGCATACCCTGTTTTTCCCCTTGCCTCGAATTATTCCTCTGTAAAACATGTGGCTGATCATATCCACATCTCAGCAAAAAGTTACAAGAATATAGAACTGTAAGAGACAATGACTACTGACAATCACTATTTTTTCTGCAACTTGTTACAACAGATGGCTGCCCAGAGAGATTGTGAAGTCTCCATTCTTGGGGAAATCAAAACCAAACTGGGACTGCACCTGAGCAACCTAGTGTTGCTGCTTCTGCTTTGAGCAGGAGCTTGAAGATTATCATTAAGAGGTTGCTTCCAGCTTCAACTATGCCACACTCTGGTGCTGCTGTGCCAATTTCTAGAGCACAAAGGCACCAAGATAAATCTTTTGAAGTGTTAATTCATCCAAAAGACAAGAATCTTCTCTGCCATCTTAACAGTGAGAGAAATCTACTTATAAGACATCGCTGTACTTAAAAGCAGCGTGTCATAACTGCACCATTTCCCCAGGAAAGTAAAACAGGTATGGCTGATGTTTCTTTTGATTATAAAACAGTCTGTATTTAAAAACATGTCATCAACAGACCAGGATTATTTGTAACATCTGGACAAAGCTGCAAACATTTATCAAACCTTTTCATTTGATGGTCTGTTCTTTGCAGGCTGGTTTGGTCACAGACCAATACTCTGCAGAAACTCACTGTCCAAGGACAGTCACAGCAGAACTCCACCCCTCTCAGTTCCCACACTGCATTGAAAGCCAAGTCTCTCTGCTTTCACTTGCACCACACTTAGGTGTCAGCAAGGGAACTCTTGGTCTCCACATACTCCAGTGCTGCTCTTTTAACAGCCAGGACACTTTCTGCTGTACCAAATTTCTTCTCATAATCCAGGTAGCGTTTGAAGAAGAATTTCATCTTCTTTGGTGCCAAGCTCAGGTGTATGACCCTCTCAAAGATGTCTCTGCAAGAAACCAAAGTGATTCAAAACACTGTGTTGGTGACAGCACTCAACACAAGCCCTGTACCCTGTCTTTTAACAAAGAGCAGAAAGTCAGGGGAAACATTCAGGGGAAATTGCTGCTACGTGGTGCTGTTGAAGAAAGAAATTCCTGACAACTGGCCAAAATCTCTAAGTAGAAGCCTTCTAGTTGCTTGCAGAACTCTAAGGCTGCTGGTCAACTTAAACAAAGATCCAGACACTGCATTGGACCCTGCATTCATTAAATGAATGTGGAAAATTACTTCCTTCTGGCACCTCTCAGATAAAAGAATGTTTTTCCATTTTTATGTTACAAAATATAAAGTTTGAGTATTAAAGATTGATCTCAGCCTTCAGGTACAAGGCAATCCCTGCAGAAGTACAGGTGAACCTCAGTGCAAGGCCTCTAGTTTCTGTCATGCAGGCCACAACTTACAAATCAGTTCTCCTCTGCCCTAAGGAACTCTTTGGGGTCTCATCAGTCCCAGCAAGGATAAGCACTTCCACACACCCCAGTTTTGTGAAAAAAAATCCCTTTTGCTCTGCTCTGGGAAGCCCTACACAACCTCACACTGCAGGGTACCTCTGCTCTTTTCAGGTGTGCTCTGCCCCTTCCCAGCCTGCTGCACCACAACTCACCGTACTTCCTTCTGGCTGCCATGCTTGATCATGATGTCCATGTAGATGGACCAAATGTCTGTCCGCTTGGGATAGCTGCTGAGGGTGCTCTCAAAGAGGGCCTTGGCATGTTCTGTGTCCCCAGAATGGAACTCCAGCTGTGCAAACCTTGAAATGACATCCACATCTGGAAAAAGTAATGACATGTTAGGGTATCACAGCAACTCTCTTTCATGTGAACAAACACAAGTGAGAATTACACAGAACAGAGGCAGGCACAGAGACAGCACCATCTCTACCCAGAGACAAAAAGCTCAGTTGTAAAGAGGTTCTGGACCAAAGTGGGATCAGAGTGGGAGAGAGAAGGGTCACAGTTCACTTCCCATTTCAGGTTTCTACAGGAGAGAGAGGTTTATTTTTATATTCATCATGTATCATGCAGCACCCATGAGCAGCCCCACAAACCTGGACTTAGACCAAGTGAACTTTTCCAGAGGGCTGTAAAACTCAAAGCTGCCTTTGCTTTGGGTGCTTTGCCTTTGTACATCACATCAAATTCTATTACAGGTGAATTTAGCAGTGACATCCAGCTTGAAAGTTCCCCTCCCCTGAGAGTCAGCTGGCTGCACTTTTCACTTATTACAAATGCTATCACAGGCAGAGATATCAGAGAGCAGCCCATCCCCTGGCAATATTACGGTCCACATTAAGGCTGGGGCAGAGAGAGCTTACGTTCTTTGGTGGGCAGAGCCTTGAGAGCACGCTCCAGCAGCCTGTGTGTAGCCTCAGTCTGGCCTTGCTTCAGGAGGAAAGAGGCGTATTTCAGCCACACGGATTTCTCCTGACGGAAACGCTTCAGCATTGTGTGGTACAACTCTTCTGCTTGCTGGAAGGGCAGAGTTGGGTTAGATCACACAGATTCATAACAAAGCCTCATAGCTTTGAGACTCTTATTCTTAGGCTGGGTATCTCTAAACACTTATGACATAAAAGCAAGCATCAATGCATCCCTTGCCCACCGTCAATAATAACCATTAATTCCAGTTAAGAACAGGACAGGCCCAACATCTGACAGCTGGAAGCTTACACAGCCAGCATTTGCACTTTACTGGCATGACTGAATGGGATACATGTCAGGGACCTGCTTGCACTGTCTTACCTTGTACTTCTCAGAACTGGCATAGATGTCACACAGATGCTGGAAGACTTTCAGAGGTTCATTGTATTGAACTGCTCTCTCAAAGACCTTCATCAGTGTCTCCTCAGTACCATACATGTTCTCCAAGTTCAGCAGAGCTACCCAGACATTCAGCTTCTCCTGTTCTTCCCTTAAAGCAGATGTGAACAAGAATAGTTAGCCTTTTACCAGGCTTCACCAGGTTTTTGCAAACTACCCTACACAGACTCACTGACTCGTAGCAGACCTCCAGGACAAGAAAAAAGACATACTACTCCCTGAAACATCACTTTTGGAATAGGGCACAGCAGTTGATTCACACTATAGTTTTTTATCACAGTTGTTTGTAATTAAAAACCAGAAGGATGAGTCAAGAAAGCACAACATACTTAATCATGCAGTAGAGATGATTTAAGGTACAGCCCTATGGCAAAAGCAACAAGAGTTTCACCATTTGTTTCATGGTTTGATTTAAGGACAACATCACTGGCAGCATTATGCTCTTTCAAACACTTCTGACTGCCCAGAAGAATGTCTGCACTCAGGAACACCTTCAGGAGTTCCTGCACTCATGACCTGCAGCAGGTCAGCTGTGGGCCAGTGGTGGTGACTCAGGCCAGACCTTCAAAGGGCCAGGGGACAGTTGCTACCATTTAATCCTTCCAAGCTCACTGAAACAGACTCCATCACTCCACACACACAGTGTTCTTCCACCACAACTACCCCATCATGACTTATTCTTTGGGGCAAAGAAAAGCAGATCCCCATTATTACCTGAAACTGATTGTTTTAAGTGCTCTCTCTGCCACAGCTCTGGCCTTCTCAATCTCTGTAGCCTGGAGGTGGAAAGCCATGTACTGCAGCCAGAGGATGGAGCTGTTGGGACTGCCCAGCACCAGGCGGTCAAAGTCATCTGCTGACTGGGGCTGCCGACTCGGGTCCATTAGAGCTGCCTCTACTTTGCAAAGCTCCTTCTCCTTCTTCTGCTTCTCCAGCTCCTTCTCCTTCTTTGTTTTTTTCTTTAGCTGAAAGAGCAAAACAGAAGGACTGAGGAAGGGCAGGCACTTCATGAGGGAAGAGGCAGGTCCAGCTAAAGCACAGCCAGACCTCAGTACGTCCAAGGCTAAGCAGTTTCCACAGGAAGAGATGAGGCTCACTGTTTAAAAGAGGATAAAAATGATACACACATCCCACCCCTTCTTACACAGTTCACACCTCAAAGAAGAGCAGCAGTACACGAAATCCCTTTTTTTTCAACGAAATACATTGAGGGACCAAATACTTTGCTGGTTTGGCACCCAGCTGCAGGATCCACACTTCACCTTTCCCTCTCATTCTTCCATCTTTACCCTCCAGGCCAGTACTCACCACCACCCTCCTTCACTCTGTAAAAATCCAACACAATTTCTCCCCATGTACAACTGGGGCATGTTGCTGTATCACTAGGGTGACCCAGGTATAAATTTGGAACTGACAGTGCCATAGTTCTCTGCCTTGTTACCTTGGGCAATAAAGCATCAGCTGTTCATTGCCTTTACAGAGGTGAGTTTTGAGGGATGGGAAATCCTGAAGAGCAAACATGAAAGGAGTTCATGAGCTTGTTTCTGATTTTGCTGAATTGCTCTCACTGGAAAACCCTTCTAATGGTTATAGCATAAAAGAAGATTGTTTTTTGGTGTTTTTCTAAATAAGAGGATATAACTTGAAAGGTTTTTTATCTCCAGGTTTTTCTGTAAATTTACAACACTCAGGAAAGTAAAAAACAAAGTTGACCTTAAATTAAAAAATTTTATGTTTGTGAAAACATTTGTTTGACTCTATATACTTATTTTTTTAACATGTCAACATGAGAAAACCTATTTCTCATGCAGCCATGCTAAAATTTGGCCTTTTCTCCTCTGTTTCAGAGATATCTGCTACTAAAGTCAGTGTTCAGAATAGCTGAACAAGTTCTGTGTCAGTTGTCAAAGATGTTCCCTTGGGTTAAAAGGCTTTGCTACAGGGCAGACAGACATGCAAATACCAAAACCTCACATTACAGCCACTGTGCAGTGTCTCCTGTGCAAACAACACAATTACACAGTACCTTGGACTGCATATCCTCCTCCTCCTCACTCTCTGAGCTCTCTTCCTTCTGATTCAGCACAGGTATATCCATTGCATTGTCTTCATCCCAGGTGAAGCCCATGGAAACTTGCAGCCTGGGAGCTTCGCCAGGCTTCCTTACCTGTTTGGAGGAAGACAGAAAATGCCCTGGGTTTTAATTGTAAATTTTTAAACTGAGATCAGACAACTGCTCTTTGCTGGTGGCATCTCTCCATTCAGTACTATTGACTTCTTGTACTTGCAAACAGCCCATCAGCAAAAACATTAACTCTGTGACCAGCTTTGCTGTAATTTAAATTCCGTCCACCTCAAGCCATTTTCAGATGACACAAACACCAGACTGTGTCACTCCTATCTGCAGCAGTAATACTTACTGTCTTTCAAGTCAAACTGACACATATCAATAGGGCAAGAAAGCCATTTCAGGCCCAGGTTCTCCTCCAAGCTTCTCACCTTAGATTTCTTTTTAGCTTCCTCTTCCTCCTGGTCATCGTCATCCTCCTCACGGTAATACACCTCAACTCCACTGTCATTTTCCTCTGCTGGGCAGATCTTCCTCTTCTTTGGCTTTGTCTCCTGCAACAAGTGGAAATGAGTGGATGGTAGAGGGCAACAACTATGATGATCTTAAAGGCAATTCTGATCCCAAAGTAAAGAGCCTGGCAGCTGAGAGAGGGCAGTGCCCTGGCACAGCATCCCCCACTACTCTCTCAGCTAACAGAGACAGCAGAGAACAAACCCACACTCACCTACACAGGGTGCAGAGACCAAAGGGACAGGGAACACAACTGGGCTGTTATCTCAGTTAGCTCCCACCCAAAAGGAATAGTTTTTGATCTTTGTAATCCCCAGTGCAATTTAATCTTTTTTTTTTTCCTAGTCTGTATAAATTCTCAGCCTCATCCTTCTGGCCTGAGACTGGGATCTTTCCAGTCCGTTCAGTATTTGAACCACCTAAGTCCTTTAGCATGTCCTGTGCAATCACACCCATACCTGACCACTTTCAGAGTTTCCTCTTCTCCTCTTTGTCTTCATCTTAGGCTCTTCTCTTTTTTCCTCATCATCTGCCTCTTTTTTCTCTTCCTCTGCTCCATATTGTGGTAAGCCTAGGGATTCAGGCAAGACACTTGGCATCCCAGTGTCCTCAGGCAGGAGAGAGAGCTCAATATGTTTTTCCTTTTTATTTACACTGTGGTGCATCGCCAGGAGTAGCAGGACAGAAGAATAAGAAAAAATCAGAGCATTTACAATGACTGCAAGGATCTGAACTTATTTCAAACCTTCCTGTCTTTTATCCTCCCTCTTTCCATCCTCTCCTTTCTACTAATTCATAGTCCCTTTTAAAGAACATTGGACCTACCCAAGCACTTTCGCAGTGAGCAGTTTTCCCTCAGGCAGGTACTTTTCATATAAGGAGTGTTTCTGTACAAAGTACGGGGAAACATTCTGGAACAGGATTCGGCCCAGGAGAGCAGTGGACAAGCTAAGAAGAGGAAGAAAACCAAAAAATAAGTATTCTGCAGCAGAGGGAAAGAAAAATAAAGTGCATTGACTACATTTGTGGCAACACCAGTTCTATAAAGTGTCTCACTAACTTTCCCTACTTCAATTTCCTAGGCTCAAGACAGTATCCCTGACAACTTGATTCCAAGGAGGAAATTCATTTTGCAACCTCACATCATGCCAGAGACCATCACCAAACAAGATTCCACAACTGTACATTCAAAATAAGTTCAAGACACATCACTTGCCAGAATAATTTTCTTAGGCTACTCACCCAAAGAATACACCTGATGGAGTGATTGATTTGACATAGCCTCTCACTAGCTGGCCTTTTTTAACATCCTTAATGCTTGTTATTTCAATATCCTCCACTTTGCTGTTTATCTTTGGATTTAGCCTAAAAGAAAAGAGAAGTGAGAAGTTAAAGCAGTCGTCTGAATAATTCACATTCTGCTCTGGGTAGCAGAAAATAGATCAGTATTAACAACAGCTAGTACTCTCTGGAAAACATATTGGCTCAGAGACACCCTCAGTTTATGCAAATATACTAATGGACTACCTACCAGAGTGCCAAGCTCTACCTAGCATTAGGGAATACACATGCTGCTGCAAACAAAGCCAAACACATCAGCCTGGCCTTCTCTGACACTAAGAAAACGCAGAGAGTCAAATGCTGTCTGAAAATTTGCACAGCATTTGCTTGGTGGTTTCCCCACTTATTTCTAAGATACTTAATTCCATATGGTTTATGCACTTTTGTTCCATAAGGAAGACAAAGCAAGAGGCTCAGTTTTAAGAGACGTTTAGGGCTAAGTCTGTTATTTAATCAAAACTGTTAAAATGCAGCTGAACATTGAAACATAACATGTTTGTATTGCAAATTCAACAGTAGAAATTTCCCTTTCTTCCCAAATGAACAAACGAAAAAGATAAAGCAGGCCTAGAAACTATGACAAATAGAAATTAAATCTGAACCCACTTGAGCAGCTTTACGTTAAGTGTAAGACCCTTCAATGTTTGCTGATATACAGGAAAAAAATCTTTCTGAAGTAGGAGCCTTACAAAAAAAAGCATTCCTTGTTCTTTTAACACTTCTCACTGATCTTCCCAAACAAACAACAACTGTATTTCATGGTAATTTTTTTCGCTAGCAGGAGATCAACAGACTAGAGGGATGACACATACCGGGACTGCCGCAGAGATAACTGGATTTTACCGTTCTCATTGGAGAGGATGTAACACCTGCATGGCAGAGGATGGGGAGAAAACAGAAAGCTTTTTTACACACTAAAAAAACCCACAGGTAGAAAACAGATATTTGCATTAGCAGAAAAAGAAACAAAGCACTCTATTCCTTGGAGCACTTTCTGTCTAGTAAAAACCAGCACGACACAATAGTTAATAAAACTAGATAAAGGACTTTTGAAACATGTCAACTTGATTTACCCAGTCTCTACTGCCAGTACAAAAGAGCTAAAGATTTTGACACCTGAAATGACTTGGCCTGTAGCACCCTTCAACATTCCCAACAAGTATGTGAAGCAGGGAAATGCAATTGCTTGTGCGTTACAAATGTAAAACCAACTCAATTGCCAAACAGCCCACAGAACCACTGCAGAGCTGGGATACCTGGCTACCCTGAGCCCCATCAGCACCTTAGCTAACAGAGTAGCTACTCTCAAAAAGACAGTCCATGAAGGCAGCTGAAAAGGGGTTTCTTCATAAATGGAAAATACAAGACTTTCACCCAAACATATATGAGAAGTCAGCATCACTTCTTAGTCACAGAATGACCTCACAGTCTGGCATTATCTCATGGCAGTGAAAAGCCTGTCACTGAAGGGGGATATTTCTAAGCCTTGCAGCCTGAGGGAACAAGGAGGACCATTACTGACCTGACAATCTTGCCAACTTTGAAGCTCCCCAGAGGATCCTCTGTGTAAGTATCATTCAGGTGAAAGATGCTGACTTTGCCAGTCTTCCCACCTGGCAGTGCAATGGTCAAACCAACGTGTGGAGTCACCTTTGTTACCATGCCTACAGAGACGGTGTCCTGCTCCAGCGACTGAATTCCTGGAAAAGGTGAAGGAGGAAAAGGGCTTTGCAATATTTGAAAATACGAAGCAACAGAGGTAGTAAGTTAGTGTAGCTGATTTTAGTTGCCTAGTCACATATCAAACCAACAAACTTTCGGTAAGGTGCAGTCTAGGCAATCTCTGTTCGCAGCAGTGTTTCCCTTGATAGCCCAGACAAGGTCCCTTAGTTGCATAATTCCAAGATCCAGCTTAACTAACAAATGTTGATAAATGTACCATCTCATGTCTGAGATTAGAAGGGAATATGTTCAGAAGGGCTCTGAGAAGGGCTTCAGTCTGAGACACTAGGAAAGTGATTCTTTATTCTAGAGGCCTGACCTCGCTTGTCTTAGATGCTGCTACATCTGGGTCAGGGTCCCAGGGGTTAGTTCTGTTCTGCAGGGAGGTACAGCTTGGCTTTGGAGTGTAACATCTTCACCTGAGGGGTCAATGCAGGCCCAACTCTGAGTAAAGCATCACATGTGGTGGGGTCCTGGTATTAAGGCTCTACAATACCTGTGAGTGACAAGCAGAGATTTGTTTCGGTGGCATCTGTTCCAGTCACTGTAGCTGATATTGCCTGGCCATTTTTAAAGCTCTTTTCTGGATGTTTTAAGACCTGAAATAAAAGACACATTTCCACTTATTTCCAGAAAAGGAACTTTGCACAACTCTGACTAGTGTTTCCCCTATGAATTTTTACACTTCCTATAAACATCTTTGATGTGCAGTTGACTGATAGCTCAGCACTGCTTCAATGGCTCTGCTATCCTGAGCCAAACTAGCTACAGGCACAGTACTTGCTCGTCAGCAAGGGACAGCAATGCCTAAAGGGCAGAGCACTGGGTTATGGGTTCACACGGATGTCAGAAGTGTCTGCAGTCATTACTTGTGGCCATGCACATGGAAAAAAAAAGTCTGTGTAGCTCAGCAGTAACAGCCGCTTACCTTGGTGTTCAGAGACAGCAGCAGATGAGGAACTCTTCCTCGAATGTCGGGGGTGACTTCTACCTCCAGCCAGTTTTTGAGCATGTTATACTAAAAAGACACCAAATAACCAGAGAAGAAAGCGTGACACCTTGGGCAGGGAAAAAAAATCTTCCCTAGCAGAAATTTTTCACTAATTTTTAAGCCTAAACAGAACTAGTCCAGCCTTGGCTTTTGCACCAAGCAAAAATGGTGGTTTGGATTCTATTCTTACAAGAGTGACATTGCTGTGGTTCACAGGCAAGTGCACACAGGGGACCAGCAGCGAGTGTACTTTGGGCTGGTGGCACAGTCAAAGGCCCTTTTACTAGACCCTGCTGCCAACGAACAGGCATGTCAAAGAGGACAAGTCAGCTTGACTCCATCAAGTACAGAAAATTTTTGTTTCCTTCCCCTACTTTCCCCGTAAGACACTGCAGTTGCCATGGGCCACTCTCACAGTTAATGAAGACCACAGTCTTCAGTATTTAGGTCTGAGCTAAGGCCCCCCGAGGTCAGCCCCACTTGCTGCCTCCCCCAGCACACTTCCTAAGAAGACTCTGACCTCACCTTCTTTACAAAACAGGTGACTGACTGTCCAACATTGTAGAGTCCAAGTTTCTTGAGGGAACTGTCTTCTTTAAGGTTCAGCATTGCTGTGAACTCCCCTTCTTTTTCACTGTTTGCAAAAGAAGAAAGAGCACATCAGTAAAACAGCTTTGGTCCTAATGATGAAGATGGAAGTTAGAAACCCAGGGGAATGTGGTGAGCTAGTACTACTGTGACAATGTCTTTCACCCCTCCCCAGCTGCATTTTTCTGCAAGGAATTAATTCTTCCCTGATCATAAGGGGGAATCTTTCTGACATGAATAGACATGACAGAGTCCAGATTGGCAGAACCTGAAAAAGGACATTCAAAGGAAATCATGTGCTAGGAGAGCACTGTGATGTTTAACATAGCTACAGGACCCAAGTTAATGTGAAAGAGAGAGTAAGAGGCCTTGCCTCACTGCATACATGTGGAGGCCCTTGCTCATGGCCAGCTCCTTCACAAATAGGAGGTACAAGGGATGGGACAAGGTCTGTAAAGGATATGCAGACAGCACAGAGGCCAACACTTACCTTGGTCGAATGCTGAGCTCTGGAATGGATTGTGTGAAGTGTGGATGGGTGATGGGCAGGCACCTAAGGAAGAGAAAAAGGATCAAAGTTTCTCATGATCTCCACAGGCCCCAGTCACCCACATTTAATCCCTCTGCACTGGCAAAACAACCCCAGGTGCAAGCCCTCTAAAACTACCAGAGCCTTCCAGTTCCAGTTCTTCCTATTACTATTTCAGTGGCAATTTAGGTAACCAAAATACCCCAGCAAATTCAGTTCCTGGGGCCTGTATTTAGGGTTTCCACTAGATCTTAAGAGTTTAGATATCTTTTTTTCTTGCAATCTATACTCCAGATAAATACAGTGACATGGGTAGAAAACTAATTCACTGAAAGCTGGATCTGGGATTGAATGTAACAGCAGATTTCCTCAGGCCTCAACTGCTCCAGCAAAGGCAGCTGTAACAGCATCTGTTGACAGAAGGCCTAGATGACCTGAATTGAAACACAAACTGTTTCACCCTGTGCTTTCCCCCAGAAGCAATACCATGTACATGTTTTCCCACCTGTGAGTATTCACATCTCTGCCTCCAATGACTCGAGCAGTCACTTTCTGTCCAGCTTTCAGAGTAGAAGTTGGAAAAGAGCCTATGGGCACTTCATCCAGAATGCGGGATGCATGGATTGAACCTATCAGCTTGTCATCAATAGCCACAGTGATGTGGGTCGGTTTGACAGATTTAACGGTACCAGTTACAACATCCCCTGGCGAGAGCGAGTGTTTCACAGCAGGAAGCATCTCCTCTAATGCTGTCTCTGATTCGTTCCGCACCCTCACAAAAACATTCTTCTTGGCTGGCCCTTGTACTGCCAACAAGACCCCGTGGTTGTTCTCTTTCACTGCTTTTAAGGTCACAGTGATCGTTTGTCCCACCCGGAGTTTCTCCGAGTCGAAGCGGAAGGTGTCGTTGAAGTGGCAGGCGATGGGGACAGCTGCCAGCTGGCCTGTTTCCAGCAGAGACACGATGGCAAAGTGCTCTGTGATGTGCTGCACCACCGCAGAGTGCTGCGAGTTCTCTCGGAGCCGCTACACAGAAATGGACACACAGAGTGACTCCTCCTGCTGACATTTTGATTCCCTCCACTCTACCTCCCACCGTTCTGAAAGAGGAAACAGCCCCCCTTGGAATTTATTAATCACCTACAGTTTGCCAGACAAGCAGAAACTGAACCCAAAAACTGAACGCATACTCACTCGTTTGGGTCTTTGCTTTAACAGTTCTTCCCGAAGAGAAACATACACCTCAGATGTGAGGGCATCCACACGAAGAACCAAGGCCTTCCTTTTCTCCGCACAAGCAATTTTTTTGTCTACAAATGAGAATAAGGAGATTATGTCCTGATGACAATGAAGAATTCTGAGCAACTGTGATAGTGGTACATGACAAACATGAAAGGTTTCATTCTTGAAGACCAAAGACTGCTTAATCACTCTTGTATCTGAGCCAAATTAGTAATAAATGTATAGTAAGTCTCTTTAAGAACAGATCCTTCCAACATTAATAGCAATGAGAAAAAAAAAAAAAACCAGAGCTTTTTATTTGGAAAAAAGTTTGATGCTTTCGTGGAAAAAATAAGTTGATTTTATGAAGATACAACTCTTAAATAATGAAGACAGGGCTGACTAAAACCAAAGTGAAGATAATATAGGTTTTGAAAAAGATTTTCCTAACATTTGCACAAAACTATCATCAGTCTATCTGTTGCTAAAGGGAAAAAAAGAAACTCTTCTGACACAGAAGTGCTAGGGTTATTACTCCTGCTGAAGTTAGAGATTTATCTTGCTTTCATTATTTCAGCAAGTACACGTTTGGTTCTGCACAATATGACACCTTTCTTTAATTTTTGAATTGGAAAATGCTGAAATTGCAGTTCTATTTTAAAGTCATTAATTTAAAAAAAAAAAATTGACAGCCATTTCGGATAGATATTCCTTGGAGTATGCTCTTTCTAAAGGAAGAAGAAAAAAACCAAGAAAGGTGGAGCTTGTTTTAATACTTGTCTATATACAGTATGGTTCAACTAAGGATCTCTGAGCACAAACTAGATGCCCAAAATATAAGACAGAATTAACAGAGGAGGTTTGTATTATATTTTCTGAATCACACAAACGGGTCAGCAAGACATTGGGAAAGTAAACTACTCTTCAAGACAATCCCTACTCTGACCAGACTTCTCCCTGTTAGTTCCTCATCAGCAGAATCCATTTTGGGAGAGGTTTCAAAGGACATAGCTGAAAACCAACACAAGCAAAGGAAAGACCCTCACCTCCCAAATGGTAGCGGGAGGCAGTTACAGTCCAGCCTGTGGCAGAGCTGCCACTGAACAGTGCTGAGCCATCCTTCCTCACGTCCTGCACCACCAGATGCACTCTCTTCCCAGGCACCAACTCACAAATGCTGGGCTCCACTAAAAAAAGGAAAGAAAAAATGGGAAGCCAGTTTTGCTTATGTTGTTTCTTTGCAAAAGAAAGACAAGCCTTTGCATTTACTCAGTGGTACATGAAGCATTCATCTGCCTTCATAAGGGAAAACAAAGCCTAGGCTCCTGAATCTGTAGAAATACAAAGTAAATTCTAAGAGTTAATCAAAGTAGAAACCCTTTTGTGACATTAAGGACCTAATAATTTTGGAGAGAGTATTTTCCAATCTTATAGGAACACTGGCACCCAGCATTGCATATGGAAAAAAGTGAAAGCAAAATAGATTAACACTAGAAGCACAAAACAGACCTGTCACTTCACAATTACAGGAAATAAACATTAAAAAGTACCGGATATAAGAAGAATCTTAAAAAGACAAAGTCAGAATTTGATAAAAACACTAGAAAAACAGCATGTGACAAAACCGCTGCTGCAGGACCTGTAATGGATGTAGGCAAATCTATCTGAACAAACTCATCCTCATGTGAGTACTGTGTTTGGGTTATCACAAGGACTCAACCCAAAATCAATGCAAGAGGCTTAGCAGACTTCAATGAAAAGAGCAGTTTCTTTGGCTTGTTCCAGTTGTACTTACAAAAAGCCTCTTGTCAATGGCAGGCACTGCACACACATCCTTTTTCTAGTAAGCTACTTTGGGAAGTTGAGTCTTTGCTTGAACTGAACTTTCTTTCACTTAAATGTTTTTCTCTTCTTGTTCCTCTAGAGCCCCTTTTTATTTTTTGACCTGATACCCTTTAGCAGAACATTTACAATCTTTTACCTCTTCTGAACAAGCCCCTGATTTCTTTCAGCTCGTTGAAATATTGATTCAGGAGGGCAAAGCTCTCTGCAGCAGAATCTCCTGAGCTGCACTCAGACACCTTCAGATTGAGGAGCACACGCTGCTTCTCCTCATCAATGCTCATCACCTTTGCAATCACAGTCTGTCCCACCACAAAATGGTCATTGGTGTCGGTCACAAACTTGTCACTCATGCTCTGTACAAAGGAAACAGAGGGCAAGGTTACTGAGCACAGCTGGTACCGATCAACCACCCACAGAGCTGTTCAGAAGGGTTTGAGTTATGACTTCATGAAAATGCATAAGAGAAATTTACAAAGACTAAGAAAAACCCATCAATTAAAATGAATTACCGAGGTCACATGAAATCCTTGTTGAAGCTTAAGCTCACTTGAATGAAGTGCTTAATTTCATTTTGGAAGTGATTTAAAAGGCAAACCAAAACCCTTTTACCCTGCGGCAGGAAGCTGTGCAAATGCAGGGCCTGCAGCCCAGTTGTTCCCTCCTTGTTATTGTACCTTTGCTATAACCATGTTTCAAGCAGCCTGATCACACACATGCTGCTTACTGAAGTGGGGGCATTTCTTACCACTTTAGGTGCCAGTCCTGTCACACCAAAGGGGAACTCCACAAACACTCCAAAGGGCATCACATTCCTCACATAACCAGTCAACAGCATGCCAGGCTGGATTTCAGAGAAGCTTCTCACAACTTGCTCCTCCTGTACAGCAGAAATCACTGCAGACTTTCTACTCAAGATCTGAACAACCAGTTAAGAAAAATGGGAAAAGATGAATGAAAGCAGCATGATGCCAAGCAAATCTCTCAGTTCTGCTAACCACTGGGCCAAAGCACTTGCTGCAAGTTAGAGAGTACAGGAGCCCTAAATGCTGTCATTCCAATTTCTGTCTTGATCTTCCTACACAAAAATTTAGCAACTCACATCTCTTAAACTGCTCAGCATTGAAGATGCATGCTTCACAGTAGCAGAAATATCAACTTCCTAACAATTCAGTTCAGATTTTTGATATAAAAACAACAAAATTTTCCCTAAGGTTGTGATATGATTAATAGGCCAGAAGCTGCTCAGGAAAAGAAGTCAGCTCACAATCAAGGCCTGGTTCTGAAGGGATTCTAGCAGCAGCTGAGCCTCACTTCTAGCACAAGTTACAATGACTCTTTGAAGTATCACTAGCTTGACGGGCACTTCAACTTCACACTAACTACTGTATCTTCTATTGTTGCAGATACTGTGGATTCCTGAGAGATACCTCATTCCCCACACTTTGTTTGCCTGGTTGAGGTGGCAAAGGATACAATGTGCTCTCCCTTGTCACTTAGATACATAACTCTGGGCAGGACATCTCCCTCTTGAAGACAGTGCCACAGGAGCTTGGAGGTAGCAACAAAGTCAGAGAGGTGCAGCGTGGGGATCCAGGCTACCACATTGTCTTCATCTTCTAAGATGGAAACTTCTAACCCATTATCTTTCTTCTTCAAGATTTTCACATCAACTATCTGAGAAGAGAACAAGTACAGTGATATAAAATTCCAAGTGTTTTTCAAGTAATCTCTTTTGATGCACAGGGTACCAAACGATATGCTGCAGGGGATCTGATGTTGCCTCCCAGCTACGCATGAAAAACTCTCACATCAACAAGGCTAAGCCTAAAAAGCATGCCAACACTGAGGGTAAAAAAAAAACTAATTCTCAGCTCCCAGAGAAATAAAGAGCTGGAAACATTCTCTTGATTGTGACTTTTCATTTGAAAGGCAAAGGGAATAATTTAATTAAGATTAGAACTGTCTTGTTCCTGCATTAGCAATATCTGCAGGGAGTTGGAAACTGTTTATTGCATAAACAGGGAAACATTTCAAAACGTTTCTCTAAAGCTGTCTTTTCCCAGGGAGCAAAAGGAGCAGCTTTTGGAGCAAGAAAATCAGCAGCATCCAGAAAATAAAATAAGAGGACTCCACCTAGGAGTAGGAGCACTAATTGGTACCTCCAGAAGGACTCTCCTGGGACTCCTTTATCCTGACCTCTGAAAACAGAGATATCATTTTTGATCCAGGAGGCCAACCACACAGTAAGAAATGCACATTTAATGCTAGTTCCTGATCACCGTCAGCTTTCTTGAAACAAAGTTGTTCAAAGTGATACCAAATCATATGGAAAATGAGTAGGAAAAGGCTAAAACGGAATCAGCCATTGAATTCAATACCTCTCCTATTTGATATTTCACTTCCTGTTTCTCCTTTGGAGTACATTTCCATTTGTCCTCAGGGCCAGGCTTGCTTGATAATCTGAAGGACAACAAGAGTCTTTCCTGCTGAGGCTCACATTTTAAGACCATTACTTTAAGAACCTGCGGGAGAAAAGTATAAAACAAAAGTTAAATTCAGCTGACACTCCTGTCAGTGTGCTACCACCTACAAAACAAGACAGGGAAACACATACACAGTACATTTTTCTCTCCCACCTGAGGATAGCAGGCCAGTGACTAGAACTTAACAGGTTCAACCACAGACAAATGTCCTTCTGATCACACAGATGGAAAACAGAAGTACATAATCATTAAATGACCTTGTAAAAGTATGTAGCAGGTCTGTAGCAGAGTTGAGAATAAAAACCAGATCTCCAGACCTGCAGTCAGAAATTTTGACTAGAAAAATACCTTTCTCCTTAGCCAGCCAAAAAATAACAGGATTAAAGACAAAGAAAGGCATCAGAAAAAATAATGAAGAGGGCTGAGATCTCTGTAAGTTTGCCCACAACAAAGACCAGAATGTGGTGAGTAACACAGTTCCTAAAGTGGCTGTAATTTGAAACCAACAGGATAATCAGACTAACACTGAGGCAGAAAACATCCTCATGATTCTGCAGGTAAGAGTTTTAACTTCCTTAGCAGAAACAGCAGCCTTGAACCCCAGACTTCTACTGACATCTAAGTCACATACCACGTTGCCTCCTGCAGAACAGACAGAGCCTAGAACAAAGGCAAGTCTGACATACCCAAAGAAGAGTTGCCCTTTTTACAGCCTACCCTGTTTAAATGGAGCACAACTAAGTAATAAAGTGAAAGGATATAAACATCTCCTGGTGTAGCTGGTTCTTCAGGGGAAAATCCACATTGAAGCCAACTCAACTGCAGATTTCTCTTTTGCATTCATACACATGGCACAGCAGAGGTACATTAATTACCTGGCCTTCATAGAAGACTTTATCTGGACAAGATACGGGTTCTGAGCCCAGCTCATTCTTGGGTACCAGACCCTTGACATCATTGTAGAACTTCACAATGCAGCCAAACTCCCTTGCACACACTACAAAGCCATGTGTGATCAGGCCTGGTTTTGCATCTTCATAATTGGAGAGGACTGGAAGCTTTGATTGGACAAGACTTTTCTTTAGAGTAAGGATCAGCTTCTTTCCTTCAGGATTGCACTCTAGGACCTACAAGAATGGATTATAAAGAGGTTCAAAAAGTATGTCTGCCCTTGCCTGATCAATCCAGCTGCTAAATACTCAGAAGAGAAGAGTGCAAAGCAGCTGAAGACCCTGTCTGGCAGCTCTCACCCGACACTTGACTTCATCTCCTATGTTGTACTTCTTCTCAGGCTGCTTCAGGATCACATCAGAGAGATGGAGGGATGGCACAAGTCCTCTAATCCCATCAGCCACTTTCACCTGCATCCCGATGGATTTTAGAGAGAGCACTTTGCCCTAGAACCCAAAATAGGGGAAAGAATTGGTAATTTCAGCATGAAAAACAGACTGTGCTCAGGTAGGAAACAGCCAAGACACTACAACACCTATAATCACCAAATCTAATCACACTCAAAATCAAAAAAATCTTAGACCAACCTACACTCCACCCAACTAATCTGACACTTTAACTTTTATATACTTCATAACATTGTTGTACAGCCTCTTTTCTTTAAGCATAGACTACTTCTGCAAAATCCCTATTGACTCCAGCAAGCTAGGATTGTTTCCAAAGACATATCCAATACAGCCATGACTCAGCCATAACAACAATCATAGTGAGTAACTTTCTGCCCATGAGCTCATTGTGATGGTTTATACATGAACTTTTACTTTGACTGCAAGGCAAGTTTTAGTTTCTTTCACTCAAGTCTTTCTAAAAATGTATTCATGGCCACAAATAAATGAATGACCATAGATAAAATCTGATTGCCTTAGCCACATCATGAATAAAAACATGAACAAAACAGGAAGAATATTGCATTCCATTAATCAAGTCCTGCAAGACAAGGTTTTTCTCATTTTCATCTCACTAGTCTGGATCAGAAGTTGGACATACATATTAGGCAGGAGTGCACATTGGCAAGATCACTGTTTTAAGTATAACATGCCCAAGCCCTTCAGAAGCTCACCTGCACCACATCACCTGTGTGGATATCCTGGTATTGCAGAAACCGTGCTTCAATAATCTGACTAGGGAAGAGAAACGAAGAGAAGACCGTCAGTCATCTTGAAGGAAATCCACGATAAGACGAGACAGTCTCATCTCTGACTTGTCCCAAATATCCACTATTCCACACACTCCCCAGTGTTCTACAGCTCCAGAGCTGTGTTTTACTCCAACTGACCTATCTACCATAGCAGCTCTTGGGACATAAAGTTCAGGAAGGTTCACCAGGCTCCATTCCAGGTGACAGTCACACAGTTACGGCCCCATGAAAGGAGAGGCCAACATCTGCTTTGCTTAAAGCCACAAGTACGAAGTACTAAGAGGGAGTTTATAATACAAATGAACTGGAAGATCAAGGTTTGATTTCCTGCTGAGCCACGGTCTTACAACACAATCGTGGCAGAACTAATTTAGCTTCCCTGTGCCTCAGCTCACCCATATTGATGGTGTCCCAATTCCAAAGAGTATGGGGAATACATGCAGGATGCCCAGACAACCTGATGTGCCACAACATAGATACAAGTCAAAAACCCCAAATGGCAAGCCCAGCAAAGCAGTGTAATATTTTCCACTCTCAAACACCCTTCTAATTCTTCAACCAGTTTTCTGGAAGTGTCTATAATACTCACTGCTTCAGAGATACAACACACATCTCATCCATCAGGCTGTAGTCAATGATCCGACATTTATGTTTGAAACCTTCCTTAAATGCCCCAGGTTTAAAGGATTTTCTCGTTTTTGAAAGATGTTTCAACTAGAAAAAAAGGAATTACAAGTGAGTATTTGCAAAGTGGAAGCACTGATATGGGCCTTAGATTGAAGTGGTAGCATCTGACAAATCTGCTCCTCTAACATTCTCTTTGTGCAGGTTCCACCAGCTCTTCCACAACAACCCTCCTACGTTTCAATTCAAACAAGGGGATGTATCATTTGACAAACACCTCCAACACTGTCCTAATTTTATTGTATTGTCTCAAGAAGAGGATAAAGGTAAAAAATAAAGCCCCCTCCTAGCCCCCTTTCCTAGCAGGCTAAGACAGATATGGAGCACTTGTCTCACCAGCCTGGTACTTACCCGTGCAAATGCAAGAGTGCCATCATCAAGCTCAAAGACGGCCCCAAACTGCTTGTAGAAGGCTTTCACCGTGGCCTCCTCCAGCACTGCCCCCATGCGCTGGCCGGGGAGCTGCCGTGGGGCTCCCCCGGGGTGCAGGAAGGGCGGGCGCAGCGTGAGCCGCACCGCCCTCGACGTGGGGTGTACAGACAGCACACAGGCCTTCACCTGGGAACACAGGGTGCTCATCAAACAAAAGAGGAGAAAGGCACCTCGCTCATGCTTGTAGACATTCTGCTTGGTACCTGAACGCTCTGTCCATGTACAAGCATTTTCCAGTATTGCTAAGCCATTCCTCTGGTTCTAACACTTTGCCGAGGAGGGATTTTTGCTTTTGTTTGTTGTTTGCAAACTAGGCTGGTATCAATGCAGGGAGGGGAACATGGCCACACAAGTCATGTTTCTATCCCTTGCAAATCTCTCAGGCTTCCCAAATAAGCCTTCCAGGAATGGCTTTGCTCTTTACAGCTTTAAAGCAGACACAATAGTAATTCAAGTAAAGGATATGAAAGAAAGCTATAAGCACTAAGTATTCAGAGATAATTCCACAGAAATGTTGGAGAAGATAAAAGATGTTGTAAGCAACATAACAACTCCAGGCATCCTCCACCCTCCTTACCACTTGATCTGGAGAATAGCTCGTGGATTTCTCTGGGTCCATGTGCATGAAATCCACAGTGCCAGTGAAGTAAGACAGAAATGTCAGTTTCATCCCAAGTGGGGCCACCTAGGAAAGGGAATGAAAAGATGCCAAAAAAATTTTTGCACTCAGTTTTCCTGCAGCACAGAGAACAATTCACAGATTTCAAAAAATGGCACTGTCAGTGTTAATCAACAAGCGCATCACAAGAGACGGAAAAACTGTTAACAATTCTGAATTGCACACTCTGTTGAAAAAATAATCCTTTAATTTTTTGATAACGCTATGTGTACTCTGAAGACTACTGCTATCCTGTTGAATACTTTACCAGTAAAGGCCAGAAAACACAAAACGAATCCTGCTCTGATTCAAACTCCATCACCAGTTTCAGGCTGAAGCCTTTATACTCAGGGCATCAAAACCAGAACTGAGACCAGACCTCAGGTGAATGTGATGGAGGGATTGTCTAGCAGATTATGTTTGCTACTGCTAAGTAATTGAGACCAAGCAGAAATTTTCCAGGGCATAAACTCCCATCTCTGCTTTACCTGTCTCCTGCTTTCAACAAAGCTCAAAAGAAACCAATTCAACAAAAGAAACCCGAACCAGAGCTTACCTTCTGCACTCGAGCTTTCACCACCAGCCCTGGCAATAAATTAGAGAGTGCCCAGTTCTGTCGCTCTGTGGCAATGGATGCAGCCACCTCTGATCGATCAATGGACAAACAGACCACCCTGCCCTCGTTCTTCACTTCCACAATGAGGCAGTTCAGGTTCTGGCCTATTTTCAAGTCAGGCCCTACAAAGACAAGTCACAGCATAAAACCTCTACTAGGAACACTGAGGATTTCCTCCCACTCTTTCCAGTGCTTTTACAGAGTTCCCTCTCAATCTAAGTGAAGTTTACTGCCAGCAGGGCTTGGAACACAGTCTGTCAAATCACAGGCTGAAACACAAAGGCTTGTTGCAGACCAGCCACAAAATGCAGGTTGTTTACAGCAACCTGCAAAGTCTCCACCTTGACCCAATCCCACCAAGGTGCACTAACACCACAGATATAATAAACTTTAATCCCTGTCATTCTCCACCTCCATTTTAACCCAGCAGATCTTCCTGCACTACTTCTTACCTTTCTTGACTGCTTTGATGTAATTTTTGGCTTTCTGATGAGGCAGGAAAGCATGAGTCCCAGTGACACCAATATCTATGAGGTAGCCATGGTCTTCCACACTCAACACAGAGCCAGAGAGCAGCTGTTGCAAGGGAAGCATTGCAAGTCAGTAACGTAATGAAACAGCTGGGTCTTCAAACAATGAACATATGGTAAGAGATTCCACACCCAAGTACTCACTTGTTTTCTATGGACAGAGAACTGAGCTTTTCAGAGCAGTAGCAAGAACACTACATTCTTTCTTACTACACAGCTCACCCACCAGTACGGTCTCAACTCTACCCTTATCCAACTATGAATGTATGGAGCTCACAAACCAGTGGGAAAAGAATTGTGATGCTCAAAAATAGCAGGTGCATACAATCATCCAGCTGAAAACACAAACCATGAACAACCAAGCACCTCCACAAGGCATATTACATATTACTCTCTGTAAAAATTAACAAAGAAACCTACTCAGAAAGAAATCATTAAATAACTATTGAAACAGAATAAGGTGAATTAATTTCATGAATGACACCCTGGAGACAAGAACTAAACCTGCCCTCTCCTCACAGGTCTCTTCCATGGTGGGAGCAGCTCCACATTCTGCTCTGATCCCATTCAAGGACAAACTGAAATGTTCCTCGATGCAGGAGGCCAGGGAGGCTGTGACAGACCCAGAAAACATACCATGCCTGTTGCTAGTGCTGTAGAGCTCAGGCCCTTGTTGACCTTCTTGGGGTCAATTGATAACTTGACACTGCGACGTCCATCGGCACTTTTCTCAGCGCTGGTCACGATGCACCTGACCAGTGTCCCTGGAGAATACATGTCTGGGAGAGAATGCAACTCCTGCCCAGCAACACGATCAAGAGAGAAACATACCATTTTTATAAAATTAAATAACATAAGAAGGCCAGAATTTGTTACTGAAGCAGCTTTTGAAAACAAAATCCCATAGGAAAGTCCTGTTTCTTTGTCAACACTACAACAACAGGCAGGAAATGCCACAAACACCAGGATCTCGATAGAGAAGCAGGGACGACACTATGTCATGTCAGCAAGACTGAGAGGCTTTGCTTAAACATTGTGTGCGCTGGAGTCAGAAGACTACAGCTGAGGAACATCTGCAGAGACAGCAATGACCCTAACCTCACCTCCCCCTTCAGCAGGGAAAAACACCCAGCAAAGGGGTAGTGCTAATCCCACATTCCACAACACCATGGGAAAACTTAGGCACCACTGACACCAGAGAGACAGGGTAACTGATTATTTCATCCTCCTTTTTTCTAGCAGTCAGCCATTATCAGGAAATTGCAAAGTTTGCTTGAAAAATCCGATTCCAAACCAAGGTCAGTCTATGTCAGGCTGCTAAGCAAGACCTCAGGGTTGGTTCTGAGGTATTAACAACACTCTCCAGCTTCAAGCACAAATCACAGCCCCAGTCCCAGGTCTCACCTCCAGGAGTTCTCCTTCGGCCACCTGCTTGGTCAGCAGTTTGCTGTAGGCATCGCTGATCTGCGTGACCGGCACAAATCCAGAGAGGCCGTTGGGCAAACTGATGGCGAGCTCGTAGTCACTGACCTCCTTTATACAGCCAAGGAGCAGCATCCCCTCACTGAGCGCCTGGGAAAGCAGGAAAAACAGCAGACTATGGATATCTTGGCAAGTCACTGATAACAGGGGGATAAGCAGTTACGTTTTGTACTGGATCACAGATATATTTGACAGCTTTAGGGAGGAAAAACATGCTATTTGTATGTAGCCAGGAAAAGAGAGGCACACAAAATCAAACATTTATGCACCAACCTCAATTGTCAGTGGTCCAATATTCACAACATTGTCTTTAGCAGCAGCTGTTTTGTCTGCCTTGAATTTCTTCTGCTTTCCTTGATCCTTCTGGCTCCTTTTTCTTTTCTGAGGTTTTTCTTCATGTTGAACCTAAAGCAGATTACAAGCCCAAAAGTTAAACAAATGAAAGTGGATAAAGAAACAAACTTTGCACTAAGGCAGAACTCTGCTGCCATGAATAAAACACTGATTTGGAGAAAAAAAAAAGAACCATCTTGCTAACTGTTGTCTGTCTCCATGCAAGTCTTCCAAAGTATCTCATTTGGGCTGACGCCGATCATTTATAAAGCTGAATCTTGGGGACGGAAAAGAGTGGTGCAAGAGATCTGCACCACACTCTACTAACAGAAAGACCAAACTCAGCCTGTATCCAGTAACACCAGGCTCAACCATGCAGCATTGAGATAAAACGCTTGTGGAAAGTTTAAAAGCTACAGCCTGATCAATAATTTTGAGTGAACTTTCTCTGTCATCGTATTCAACACACATCAGACATCAGGGATCTTTAAGAGATCAGGAGAAAGGTGGATGTCAGCAGTCATCTATCTTTGGGAGTCCCTTCTGCAGCTTACTGTAGAAGTAACATGTAGGAACAGTTGCAGTCAAATTCTGACAGTGGAAGAGCTCGGAGAAGTTATTTAAGAACACACAAACAACGTACATCAAACAAATTGTCCCGCTCTGACTTTGGCTTGGGTGTTTTTCCCTCTGCAGGTTTCTTCTGGATGCCCCCTCGAGGAAAGTTTTCTTCCATGGATGCCATACTTGCACTGCTCTGGGACAAAATAGAGATGAAACATTTGGTTACTGCGCTTGTTCCTCGCAAACCCTGAGGTGACGTAAGAGTGAACTACCCCCAAAGACTTTGGATGGCTGCTCGAGTCAGTCAGTAACAAAACAGAAACTCACATCCAAATGGATTTAACATTTGACTACAATGAGGTCTTGCAATGATCCATCTAAATATGCACATCCATAACACTTTTTACTACTGCAAAATTCCACTGAAATATTACAGTATTAATTTTTAAGGCACTTAGATGCACCACATATGTATTCATAAAACTGCTTTAACCAGAAGTTTCCTAAACTGATCTTTATTATATTCGGTGGACAATGTGAAATTACCAGCTTCAGTCATCAAGGAGAAAGCTGTGAGCAAAACATCACATACGCTTGGCCTGCCTTTTCACTTTTTGGATGCTACTCATAAAGGTTACTATAACTTGCTACCTCCCTATGTAAGCTGTTAAGTATATGTATATATAACAGATGTTTAACCTTACTGTTTCTATCAGTAAATACCTTATTAGGCCACATTTCACATACTACTACTAATAATAAATAAGTCAAACTAGTTACTATTATGTGTTACTTATACTATTACTTATTGTGCTTATACTATTTATAACATTGCATATTATTAGCCAACCGTACTTCCACAGAAAATAGCGCCGAAACCTTATGTTATCAAACCGAGGCAAACTGTTAGACATATAAAATTCCTTTAAATGGAAAGCACATGATAAAGCGAAAGCCCATCAAGGCACGCTTCACCTCAGGGCTCGCTAAGCAACACAGACAGCTCCCACGGCCGGCTCCGCTGGAGAGGGCTGGCACCTTACCTGCGCGGGGCCGCTGCCGGGGGGAAGCGCGGGATCGGCGGCGTTCCCGGGATCGGCAGCGTTCCCGGGATCAGGCTCGGGCTCGTTCCCGGCAGCGGGAGGCGCACGCGGCGCCGGGCGGAAGCGGCGCGCGGGGCTGAGCGCCAAGGGCGGCCGGAAGTGACGCAGCCGCCCCTCAGCCGTACCCCGGGGAGGGGCGGGGCCAGGCCGCGCCCCGGGGCCGCAGCCAATCGGCGCGGGCGGGGGGCTGCGCGCGCCTGCGGCCGCCATCTTGTGGGCGGGCAGCGGCGAAGGGCAGAGCGCGGCGGGACGGCGGCGGCCCAGGTACCGCGGGGCGCCCCGGGCGGGGTCGGGTCACGGGCCGGAGTCGCGTCCTGGTCCTGCCGGGCCGGAGGGCGGCTCTCCGCGGCGCCGGGGCACCCGCGACCTTCAGCTGCGGCATTGCTTCCTCCGAGTCCCCGGCCGTCGCGTCCCTTCCCCGGCCTGGCCCGATGCGAGCGCGGGGTCGCGGGTGCAAGCGGGCAAGGGCACCGGGCTCCTCCGGAAAACAGGACCCGTGTGGTGCCTTCCCGTCCTCGGAAGGGTTCTTGCCCAGGCTTTTGCATTCCTCAGGCGCGAGAAAATATGACCTTGGCTTTCCAAGTCTTTGCCAGTCGTGTGCGGGCCACGTTTAGGGGGTTGTTTCATTAAGATTTTTAGCTTTTGCACGGTCAGCCGAGCTAACGCTTACCTGGTTATACGCCAGAGATAACGCCGCTGGATTGGGTTAGATAAGAGATAGATGACAGAAGCTGTGTTAGGGACCGCAGCACCGGCAGTGCAGTTTCGCGTGTGTGCTGCAGGGGCACCGGGGGCTGCAGCCTCTGCTGGGTTGGGGAACTGTGCGGGGTGTGTGGTGCCCTTGGGGGGAGGCAGCAGATAAGCAACAAATGTTTGTCCTAAACATAAAATCCTCTTTAGAAAAGTATCTCTCTAAACATTAAGAAACCCCTGTGCTTTTATTGTGCAGTCAACCCTTTATTTGCGTATCTGCTCCTGTCACCTGTTTTGTAACTTGGGAAAGTACAAGAGTGCTCTGGATGCGGTGTGGAGATTAGTTTGGTTTTCCTATTGATCCTGTCCAAGTGACTTTAAATTAATTAACTGTCCTGTACTGTTTGTTAGGACAAGCAGCCATGGCTGGCCATGACTCGGGATCTCAACACCAGTTCACTGGATTTCAGAAGTACTTCAATTCCTATACCATCGTAGGCAGGAGGAATGTATGTATTATGTACATTGTTGTGTAGTCCTGTATAATGGCGTTTTCTGGGGCTTAGAGTGAAACTAAATTTAACTTTTCTGTTTTCCAGTATGTAATAGCAACGTACACAGGTGTTGCACTCCTTGTCTTGTATTTCAAGTTTAGGCCTAAGAAGCAAACTCCTGCTGTGGAACACAAGTAAAGGGTAAGTAGCTGATGTTCTTCCAGGACCAAAATGCTTCAGTGCCAGCTCAGGAAACAGTGACAAAGGACAAGTTCCCAATAATACAATGTAATAAGAGACAGAAGCACAGGCACGTGGATTTCCTATTTACTGTTTTAAATCTTTACCGTTTTAAATCTCAAATAAACTATATCATTGACTTAGTTGGGGGCATTCTGAATGAAGTGGGTTATTAAAGGGAGTGCAGAAAGTACGGGATACAGTATTCTTGTCCTTCTGACGTGATAAATGGAACTAGGGATGGGATGCAGGGAGGAAGAGAAAACAGGGAAGGAGGAACAAGGATGTTGCAGCAAGATACATCGAGCTTTGCCTGCAAATATTAGGTGCCTCTGGTCTGCCCTTTTGCTGTAAAATAGGGGTAACTTGCTTTGTAGGTTATTGAAATAATGAAGTAGTACTTAAGGACTTATTTCTTGACTGTATTAGAATTCCAAGTAGAGATTAATGCAGTCTGTTAAAACCTTCATTTGAATAAAGGAGCGCCATATGATGGAACTCTGTGTGTTGCACCTCTGATTATTCAAGGCCCATGCAGATGTGACTGGACTTGTATAGCAACAACCAAGCGTTACAAAATTTTGGAGTCACTTTCAAATACAGAATTTTCACTGAAATGGCATTTTGACAAAATCTATGGGCTGTCCTCATAGCCTGAAGAAAGGGGTATAAAACAATAAGCTTTAGCAGTGTTGTTGTGTGTTCAGGGAACATCAGTCACTTCTTCCTGAGTGTGCTGAAATCTGCCTGCTTGTAGCTAAAATAGTTTGGACTTGGGGCAGGGGGATGCTCAGTTACCACTGTGCAAGAATTGCTATGTTTGACCTTTCTTCTCTTGGCAGGTTGCTGGCATGTCTGAACCTCCAGTCTGTGTCAATGTAATGCAAGCTGATGACCTGTAGTGGCTAATAAAATATAAATAATTACTTGTTTTATTGGAAATAAGTAATGGTCAAAAGCGTGGTACTTCTCTTTTTTCCTCCTCTGTCAAAAATAGTTGTTTGTAGCAGAGATGGAGCATCTGATCTGTGTCGTTACTATCTTAACTCTGCTGCTATTGTAACACATCCTAAAGTGTTCTGAGCACCCAGCAGTAACCTAGGGAAGGACCTCAGCTGCACGGCCATGACGCTGCACAGGGCCTAGAGCTGACCCAAGCATCTCCACACTTCCGTGTCACAGCTTGCATGCTTTGCAGCCACCTGGTTGCTCCCACTTTTTGCATTCCAAGCTAGTAGCTTACGTGGAAACCATGACTTCTGCCTCAGTTGTCTGTATTTGGCACAGAACCTCTTTGGTTTTGATGGAAAACCTCCCAAAATAGACTGACCCAGTTATGGTATTTGAGCTTTTTCTGTCAGTGGCTTCTCTTGCAGAGGGAAGAGGGAAAATGGCTTAGTCTGCTGATGTTAAAGTCCCGTAACTCTGCACATTCATGAACAGTGACCCAAGCAGTCCTGTGCTTACTTTTCTTGCCTCTTCCTCGAGGTGCTCTACCAGTTAGGTGTGTGCAGCCTCCTCCCTGCCCAACACTAAAATCTGTCTATCACATTCTCCACAGTGTCTTTCTATAGCTCAATTAACGTTTGGTACCTTCCTTAGATGTCACAGTAGTGCTGATGTGGGAACGTGATGATACCACGCTTCTGCCAGCAGCAGGGGTCAAAGCATGCGAAAGCTTGCAAATACCCTTCCCAAACTGAGGGCAGCAGGAGGTAGAAATGATTACTGGAAAAAATTAATTACAGGGTCTTGATGCCCTCTCTAGTTCATTTTTTCTCAAAGCCATTTTAGTACATGCTGAACCTCGTGAACAAATCTGCTCATCTTTCTCTCCTGAGTGTTTGCATAGATGGCTTCAGCTGTATTCAATTCCCCTGCTGAAGAATGGGAGCTGTAAGAGAGTAACAACGTCAGGAACTAGAACCTGTCACCTTCCTGTAGAACAAGATTTACATGGAATACCTATTCATCAATGTAACAGTTTCTGATTACTTTGTTTCTCTTGGAGTTGTCACAGTTACAAACTACTCTTGGTTCCATTGCAGCCCTTACGGGAAGTAAATGTCTTGTAACATATAGACACAAACTGTGGTTTTAGTATTTATTATAATATCAAAAGTATAAAACTGTACAACATACAAAGGCAGAATGTAGCAGTGTTTTCTTTAGGTTGTCAAAAACTGTACTTAAATCTAACTGGTCATATTGAGGGCTAGGAAATTTTGTTGAGGTACCATTACACAAATAAAAAATCAAAATAATTAAGTTTTACCTTTTTTCTTTGAAGAAAAAGTCTAGGTGAGCTTCCTAGTGAATTTGTTTTATGTATAATGCCTGTAGTATACTTTTACTCTAAGAGTTAGAGCAAGACAAGAGATGAAAGAGGAGGTAGTTCTCCATACACTTGACCTTAGAAATGACAAGTCTTGTTTTTATTTTCACTAGAGAGCCAGTAGATTGTTCAAGTGTCCAAGTCCTTACTGTGAAGTAATGAGGAACACAAAACAGATCTCTCTGTATAAATCTTGTAAGAGACTAAGAACAAAAACCAAACCCACACCACACTGGCCTTTGGTGGTGTTTTCGGTTCAAAAACACAGATATTCTTCCCAGCGTTCTGCATGTTTTACTCTTTAGAAATAAAACCAGCTTTATTGGTAGTCCAGGAGGACTCACTGGGTACAATATTTTTGTGGATGGGAATTGTCACTCAGGAGACAAGCTGGCCCTTAAAAAGCAAACTGACCATGCACTTATCCTTTCATGCTGCTATAATGTTTCAATTTCTTGGCTAGTTTTACCAGGTTTTTATGTTAAACCTTATGCAGAAAGGATACAGGTTTTTAATGTTCTTTTACATCTAATACAAAGTAAAGGGTTTAAGTCCACTTTTTTAATAGTGACTATTTCAGTTGTGCCTCAGTTCCCCTTTTTATTTTCTCATACAATAAAGTATGAAAGTAAATAAAGTTCACATTGTGCTTCTAGTTGCTTATCACACTGACAGCACTGGCTACCTTTGGAAACAGTAACAAGATCTGTGTTTCTGACACCTCAAAAGAGTAGGAGTTTGAAATCTTTTCAGGACTTAGAACTTGGCTGCATAAAAACCATGCACGGAGCTTCGCGGCAGTTCCCCACAAGCATCGGGCTGTCGGGCCCACTCCATCAATGCCCTGGTTGTTGCTGTGATCTCACCACGCCTGCTGCCCAGCCCAGGCTGTAGTGAATCAAACTACATTCTTCTTTCCTGAAAATGGACAGTTTTGCTTGTGTTTGAGACTGATGAAGCATTTGCTAACCATAAATTAAGTGCTTTAAAGAACACATGTCAAGGCTGTTAACTTTTCACAAGTTTCAGCAGAACTCAGTACCACCTCTGGGAAGAGATGGCTCATTTCATATGTACATATCTCTGTTATCAAAAGCACCACAAACAGTTCCTTCTTTTACAGCCACGATGTCTTGACAATCGCCAGCGTTTTCAAACTGCAGATAAATATGAAACAGCAGAACTGAGAAACGCTGCTTGCATTAATTACACAGTTTCATTCTCCCTGCAATGAACTTGTGAGGTCCTTCTGTTCAAGACATTCCCCCTCGTCTTGCATCCTGAGGTCACTACTGCAATGGCTTGGCACAGTCAATCTCAGCTTCCCAATCTACTGTGAGCTGTAGGCTCCCGCAGCCAGCAGCAGGTTCCTGCGTGTGAAATGGAGATGAACAACCGGGGTTGATTTGGTCATGTATGTGCCCAGTAGCAAGTCCTGTGAGTTTTCAGGCAAGTTTATGTGTCCAGTGGCTGTAGTAAAGTCATCGGTTTCTAAATCTTCAAATGCTTTTACAGCATCCCATAGACGAACTGTGTTATCCATTGAACCTAAAAAGAAAAAAACCCACATTTTAAAGTACTTTATTAATAAAATGGTATATAAAATATGTTTCCAGGGAGCAAGTTACTAGAAATTAAAGCTCAGAAAGCAAAAGACTGTAGCAAGCCTAATGTAGCATACTGAATGCACACATAAAAGTTACCAGTCCTCACTGCTTTTGCTAAGCAAGTGATTCTACTCTGTCTTTCTCAATTTAAGGAACTAGTTATATCATTCCTCTTCAGAATTATGGAATACAATGGACACTTCAGTGTTCCTGGTGAATGGTACCTGATGCTAAAATCTCTCCGTCTCTACTGAATCTGAGTGCATAGATGGTGTCAGTGTGCCCTTTCAATTCGCCAACCATCAAGCCATGTCCAATATCCCACAGCAGAACCCTTCCATCTGTTGCTCCAGTAGCCAGGAATCGCCCATTAGGAGAAAATGCCAATGAATGAATTGGTCCCTAAAACAGACATTGGGGGGGCAACAAAACAAAGTTAATTAAGTCTACTCACATTCAGTCAGTCAAGCTGTGTTCAGAACAGAACTGTTTAGAATCTCAGCACAGAAATAAAATCACACTGTGAGTAATCTGCCTTTACCTTATGTCCAGTGAATATTCTTACACAATTCCCATTCAAAACATCCCAGAGCCGTATAGTCCTGTCTGCTGAGCCTGTAGCAATGTAGTTGGAGTTTGGATGAAATCGGGTACACGTCACATCTGCAAGATGGCCAGCAAAGATCCGTAATGGCTGGTAGTGGTCTGTTGCCCACAGACTGAAAAGAAAAGCTTTATTAATAAAAGAACTGTAAAGGAGTTCAGTCTCTGTACCTGTTGGAGCAGCTCTAGAGGAAGCCACAAAAATGCTCAGAGGGCTGAAGCACCTCTGCAGTGAGGAGAGGATGACAGAGTTCAGCCTGGAGAAGAGCTGGCTCTGGGGAGACCTTGTTGTGGCCTTTCAGTACTTAAAGTACTTAAGTACTTCAAACTTAATTAGAAGAAAGATGGGGACAGATTTTTTATCAGGGCCTATTGCGGCAGGACAAGGGATAATGATTTTAAAGTAAAGGAAGGTAGATTTAGTCTATAGATATAAGGAAGACATTTTTTACAACGAGGGTGGTGAAACACCCTCGTGGCCCAGAGAGGTGGTAGATGTCCCATCCCTGGGTACATTCAAGGGTTGGATGGGGCTCTGAGCAGCCTGATCTAGTTGAAGATGTCCCTGCTCATTGCAGGGCTGTTGGACTAGATGGCCTTTAAAGGTCCCTTCCAACCCAAACTGTTGCATGATTCTATGATCTGTTGCACAATGAGAAAAAAAATAGTAATTGTGGAGTGATTTCTTATGGGTCAGTTCATTGAATTAGCAGGATGTTTTTGCGAAAATATACTTTTCAGAATGGAGAGATAAAGAATATTCTGTCATTTTGTTCAACAATTAGAGGAGAATACTTCTAATCAGAGGGTCACATAAGAGGACATCATTCCTTTAGTCATCAGATAATATGATGTGTGTTGAAAAAATAGAAAAACCACATTAAAACATTTTTTCAGTATTTTAATTGACATAAAATAAAATTTATTTTCCGTAATAGAGTAGGCAAGAGTGTATCAGCTAATGACTTTCAGGGTTGATCCACCACAAACTGACGCAGACAAGTAAAAAACACATCCAGTTTCTTACCGAGCCACTCTGTCGTGTCCCCCTGACACAAAGTAATAACCATAAGGAGAGAACTGTGTATCCCAAACTGGATAATTGTGTCCTTTATATCCTACCAAACATGTGAATGTTTGGAGACTCCACAGTCTCACGGTGCCATCCTCAGAACAGGACAACAGATAGTTCCTGTCACAGGAGAAATTATGGCATATCACATATCAAACTCACATTAACATTGCATAAACACTGTGAGATGTTTAACTCATATAAACATTACATAAACACTGTGAGATGTCCATGATAAAACTGTTCCCTCAGCAGCACCTGTTTAGCATGTCACCCATAAATCTGCATTTCAGTGGGGTAGGCAACAATAACCAATTTAAGCAGAACCCAGTCCCAGGCCCTTATGCAAAAAAAAGAGATGATTTGACATTGATGATTAATTCTGATGCCACTGAGGGGAACAAGAGAAAAAAAAAACAAAAAACACACCACAGAGGAGGTCTTTACTCAGGAATTCCAGTTACATGAAAAAATGACTAGTAAACTGCTACACTATGTTATTAAAAAAAAAAAATCTTCTAATACAACTCTGAACAAAATTTCATGATTCCCTGAAAGAGAATTCATATCATGCTCCCACTCTCAGTTAATAATTATAGACTATATTTGTTCCACACAAAGTTTACTTCTCAGCTGTGTTTCTGTGGTGGCTGTTTGCTGACTAGACACAAGCAAAAGCAAAACCTGAGACATTTAAACCTCTTTTCCACTGTCCAGAATCCCATCATTACATAAAGGTTTTAAATCTCTTATTTTAAAGGTACTGTTCCATACATTCTGAAAATAAAGTCTCAGTAGAATATGAGAAACTGGAAGTGCAATGATATGCTACTGAGTCTTTAAGTTTTGCAACACTCTAAGTTAAATCAATGCTGCAGTATTTTTCCTCTCTATATCTCAGTTAGTTAAAACCCAGCTTAAACTACAGTTTGCACCACTGTACTTTTGCCATCTAAATCCTAAATCTCCAAAATAGTGCTGATATCCTCAGCTATAGTTGATTTCAGTAACAGCTGACAGAGCTCAACACCCTGAGCTTTATGAGTATTTGTACAGTTTCTTACAAGCTGCATGAACAAGAATTGCTTTAACCTGGAAAAAGCTGCATTAAGAATATGTTCTCATTCAGTAGCATGCAATTAAAACTGAAGACAAGCAAACTAGTTAGCTTGTAAACTTTTACCTATCAGGACTGAAGCTGGTGCCATAGACAGGTCCACTGTGACCATATAAAATCTTCAACTCACTTGCTGTTTTTTCATCCATGATCCTCTCCAAGACATCATCTGATTCTTTGTCAATGAGACTGAGGTCTGCAAGATTTCAAAGTTCAAGTATCAGAATAACTGCCAGAAGTTCAAAGATAAATGTCATCATGACATCATCTCAGTTAAATACCAAGATTAAGAAATGTTTGCACAGTATCCAGCTTCAACCACAAGATATTTTTACACAAACAGCAGAATTAAAGCAGGCTGGTTTCCATGAATTTGTGTAGGTGTTGAGCTAAGGACATTCTCTTTTCATTTCTCAGAGCTCCCTCCTATCATTTCCCCCATGGTACCTCTAGTCTCTCCCCTAGATCACCTAACCCCAACTGTCTATTACACCCTGTAGTTATCATCCAGTTAAGAAGCAAGATGGCTAGTTCCACACAAGTTATGGCTAGTTTCACACAAGCTATGGCTAGTTCCACACTAGTTATAGCTAGTTCCAAGCTCTATGCACTGACCACCTCAAAGCAGATGTACATGACCAGATTTCTCATTTCTTTAAAACTGTTTCTAAGGGTAGTATGTAAGACAATCATATATCTGTGCACACATTGTTTCTTCAAAGTGAAACATCTAACCACTGCAGTCAACTCTCCGGCCACAGATATCTTTCCCTGTTCAGGCAGAACACAAATGTCACAAGTTATGCATGCTCCTATTAGATGTTATTGTCTTAATTACCTGCTGCTGTTTTTACACTACGTAGTTTTTTTGGAGTCACAGACCACACTCTGACAGTAGAGTCAGCAAAGCCTCCTACAATCATGCTGGAGTCGTCTGTAATATCCACTGCAGTCAGACCCTACACACAAAATATCCAGTTATATTGTTTGCATCTCTAGTAACACATTTCAAATATTACAAAATCCTAAGAACTATTAAAAAGGTCATTTGACTCACAAAAATAGAAAGAATTATTCTAAGATAAACATAAACACACACGAATTTTTGCCCCAGTAAAAATAAAACTGTATGAAGCACAGTCAGTAGTGACAAAGAGTACTGCTTTCCAGTACTCCAGTGCAAAACATCTACTGTGTTCTGTAGGAAACACTTTGGACCCTACAGGAAAAGTGAAAGAAGGAATTATGGCAAAATCCAAGCAAAACCAAGGAACATGGAAATTTTATCGTTTAAAGAGTCTTTAAAGGGAATTTCAAACATTTTAGAACATAAACTTTGCAATGCCTAATCCAAATACTCCAATAACTCTTGCCAACACTGTTACATCTTTTTTCTCTTGCAACAGTGATGCTCATAATTTTGATTCCCTTTCCCCTATTACCCAATCTCTTTTACCAACCTGGTAAGCATTAAGGAATGTGTAGAAACAGATGGAGGGCAGGCACTCTGGTCCAAGACGCACTCGCCTTGCAGCTTCCTTCATATTCATTACTTTATCCAGCTTGTCAGAGTCTTTCAGTTCAGGCAGAGGAATTCTACACAAGAAGCACACATTTTACAAAGCAAAAGCACCTTCCTTATTGTGAATCCAAACAGAGAAAGTGAAACCTTCACATGCAACCCCATACCTCAGTATTCAAATAAGAAACAAGAATTAGACAAAATGAAAGACTATGTAAGACTGATGAGAAAGAGAGCTGGTAGCTTTCAGAATTTCAGACAGGTGGTGGAACAAGATAAATAATTGAGGGTGAACTGATGAGATCAGTGGGTAACCAAGTAAAATTTTATCACAGGAAATCTAGGTCAACTTGAAGGGCAGTGACAGAAGGTTGTATGCTAAGCGTTCCATGACCTCCCTTAGAAGTCTTACGGCTACAGCTGTGTACAGCCGAAATAGCCAAAATGCTAAAAATGCCATGTGAACAGCAATGCAGATTTGGCATGACAAGACTGGATTTTAAAGACTTCTCTACGCATCATTTCCTTGGTACCTGTTTTGGGGAGGAGCATTAGGGTCCTGTTTTTTACTTTTTGACCCAACGTTATCTTTTTTAGGTTTTTTCTTCTTTGGCTTTCCTTCCTCATTTTCTCCTTCTTCATCTTCATCATCCAAAGGCACATCAAACTCTGGTTCTTTCAATAAGCCGAAGAAAACCTACAAGCCAATGAAAAAACCACACAAGACAAAACAGTAATTGCTGTTCTTACTGAAAACTGAATTTTTTAATGGTAACTTTTCAATGGAGTAGTCCAAGAAATAGAGCTGCCCCTTTAAAGCTCCTCTGTTTAATATTGCAGCATATATTACTGCTTAGCCCACTAAAAATGTAGTACATGTTCTTCTGGTTTACCCAGCCAACTGATCTGGACAACTGTAAGTTCTCCCACCACGTCTTACCCCTTCCTTAAAGCAGAATCCCGACCCTACCGCATTTATTTGTATAGTACTGTGGTACTACACACACAGCTCTCCTAGTAACAACGGGTATCAAGTCAAAATTACATCTGTTGTACAAAAGAGGAAGCCAAATAGTCAGGTGTCCATTTTAAAACTCAAAAATAATTAATGAGTTAGTTTAAGTTTAGTTCAGTGGGCTGAACACAAGGTCGTCTCTCAAAAGGGTTCAGCAGTTTCGTCCACCTGACAGCAGTACATCTTGTTCTCTCTACTTCTGTCAACAACTGTTTGTACAGTTCTCTCCCTTTGTTCTCTTTATGCTGTTTTTTAAGATCTCAAGTTACGATTGTCAGTCTATACTAAAGTACCTCCCTGAAAAAACAGGTAGATTTGTAAAAAGTGCAACCATCTTTGTCTCCTACCTTTGCTTTATTAGCCTCTCGTTTTGCCTCCCCAGCCAAGCTTCCAACCATAGCATCTATCTGTTGTTTACTGCGAGGCATTCCATCAAAGATATCAATGTAAAGATGCTCCTGAACAATGTTCCAGATCTGATTGTTCTGCTTTTCCTGAAGATGCCTCTTCAAGAGTTGGTAAGAGTCACGGGAAATGCGCAGCACAAACTTGCTTGTTCGGAAATCCAGCATGGTCTCGTTACCTTTCATATGTTCTTTTTTGGTTAAGCTCGACAATACACGCAGGTCATCCTGGTAATAGCACTCCTGATCCCCATGAAATCTATTGAAATAATTTAAGATATGATAAAAGGTTTAGTCACTCAACTTGTTATAAAATAGTTGTGGCAAAGGACATTTCAACTATCTACAGAACCACTTTTGCTGACCATTTGAAGGGAAACAAAGTTATCCTTATGGACTGAAATATTTCACAATTGGTCTGAATCCACAAAACAAATTAAATTCTATTTTCCTCTCAAGTGATAAACAAGTGAAACATAGCAAGAGTACAGAAAATTATAGATTAGCCAGAAATTAATTTCTTTAAGCTTATTTGAAGAATTTCAATGTATATACTATGATATCAGCAAATACTTAGAGCATTCATTACTTTGGCATCTCAGTGCAAGCTTCCAGTGCTAAAAAATGACCCCACAATCTTTCCCTAAAGATTGAGAATCTCTTCATTGATACTTTTGCAGCAAGGAGCCCATCAGCACACCATTAATATATGGTTCAAAATCTGCCAATGCACAGTTCAGTAGTTTGCACATCATTCTAACAGGAAAAGAATTTAAGAACAGTTACTACAGCCCATGGCAGTGTTACTTCAGATTTCAAATCCCTTTAACTTTAGAGAAAAAAACAATACATACCTATATAAATCTGTGCTACTATAGCTCACAGATTTAGGCAAAGTAACAAATACAAAATACAAAATGCAAATGTACAAATGAAAATTAATTACCTTTCAAAAAAAGACTTTGCCTCACTCTCATGTTGATTGTAGACCAATTCCAAGTACATGTGCACGAAGAGAGGATAAAAGAGCTGAGACAATTCCGCCCGATGACAGTCCAGGGAACACTCGATGAAATGTTTCAATCCACTGTAGTACTCCTCGTACAGCGTCGGGTCCCCTTGCTGGTTGTAGGCCGACAACACCGCGCTCACGTCCGGCTGATCCTCCACAACCACCGCGCCTCCGACTGCAAAAGCACCAGCCAACAACAAGAGCTGCTCAGACAGTCTGGAAGAGCCAGCAAACAGTGGCCACAACCCCCTGGTCAGGTGAGCAAAACATCCTGTGCGCGTTCAGCACCAAGTCTAAACAACACAGGTGAGAGCACATCGGTCCAGCAGCCAATTCTCCCAGCACCTCCAGCAGTTTTTTGGACTTTCCCTGCCAACAGTTGCCTGTAAGGTAGGCACTTAGTGCCTAATTCAGCCAGGATTTTAAGTGTAAAGGAAGAACCCACTAACATCACCAGAATGTGTTATTTTACTGCTAGGGCTAGAAACTCTTAAACAAGGAGCAGAATGTAAGACATACCCACCATAATTATTTTGCTTCCAGTAAACAAGCAACTTAGGTGGACTAAGTGAACAATTCACCAAGACCATCACAAAGCAGGGACACCTAACACTCTTGACAGTTCTGTTCTACACAGCAGTTGTTACACACTTCCATTGCTTTGGCTTTTATATAAAAACAATCATATCTGGCGATGTCAGGAACAAGCTGACTTCATGCTGTACACTCACTGCAACTCAGACTAGCAGTTTCTGAAATGTCATTATTCTGTAAAGCTGCCTCACAGAACACCTTGATTAACAACACTTAGAATTGAATTATCCAAAGGACATCTCAAGTACTCAGAAACTCAACAAAGAAATGCAGAAAGCCTCATCGACAAATATCCCATGGTACCTTCACCAAAATGCAGCCTGTACATCAAACCTCTGCTCACAACCCTGCGGCCAGACCCGGGACAATCCCCACTAACTACAATGAAAACCGCCTACTCCTGCTACTCTGTTAGTTGTGATTGGACACAAAGACAAGCGGGAGCACTTCTCACTTCACAGTGCTCCCTGCAAATACGAGAGATACCCTGTCCTTGGTCCCTTGCTCCAGGAGATCCGGATTTCTCCACGGATTGTATGGGGAAATGACACAGCCAGGGTCCTCCCGGAAGACCGGGGTAGACTCTCGGTGGCACCGAGGACCTGACAACCGACTCTTGTGTCCCAACATCACGGAGAGCCCCCGAGGCTGCGGGCAGCACACAGGCTCCCCATTTCCCGAGGTTCCCGCCGAGAGGAGGGACCGATCCCGCAGTCCCCGCGGGCCTCACCTTTTCCCGGCGGCACAGCGGCAACAGCGGCCACCCCGGGGCTGGAAGTCGCGACAGTGGCGACGCTGCCTCCTATGGCGACAGCGGCAGCGCTGGTGCCCCGGCCGAGCAGCGCCTCGCCGGAGTCCGCGTCGCTGCCGGAGCCCCCCAGGAGCCCGGCGCTGGCGGGGCTGAGAGCGGCGGCACCCAGGTCGTCGCCGAGCAGGCGGGCTTCGCGGCGTAGGATCTCCTCGGACTCCCGGAGGTTGCTGCGCCGCAGGAACTGCAGTATGGCCACAAGCGCCTGCCG